>VYZX01027347.1:140895-254520 GCA_013401335.1 Brachypteracias leptosomus
CCCTTCTGCACACACCAGTCCTTGGGAGTGACTCTAACCATGGAGCATCAGCCCTGCTGGAACAGAGACTGGCTGAGAACCTGCCGAGAGCTCCAGACAGTGCAGTTACTGAGAGGAGACTGAGCTGAAAAGTAGAACACTCCCTCACTGAACAGAGAATTTGCTCTGTTTTAACTCAAACCAGGACACTGCCTTATGACTATGGGCTTGGTTTGTCTTTTACATGCATGGATTTTACTCTTACTCGACTCCATCCACTGTAGACAGGACATTGCACATGCTCCCTTTGCAGGCACTTGCTGGGGTGCCCCAAAATGAGCGTAGCACAGAAATGTAAAGAGACTTTTAACATCAGAAGCACACTGGGCTTCCCCCGTTGGAAAGCAAGGAGTGCTGCACAGCAGGGAGCAGTAACAATAGGGATAAAACAAGCATTTAGCTCTTTTCCTGAAAGCACTTTCCACAGGAAGGTATTCCCAAGCCTGGAGATGGGAGATCACAGAATCATAGAATTGTCAGGGTTGGAAGGGACCTCAAAGATCATCCAGTTCCAGCCCCCCTGCCATGGGCAGGGACACCTCCCACTAGACCAGGTTACTCACAGCCCCAGCCAGCCTGGCCTTCCAAATGTCCAGGGATGGGGCTTCCAGCCCCTCTCTGGCCAACCTGGGCCAGTGTCTCCCCACCCTCCTGGGCAACAACTTCTTCCTAACGTCTCATCTCAATCTCCCCACCTCTACTTTTGAGCCATTTCCCCCAGTCCTACCACTACCTGACAGCCTCAGAAGTCCCTCCCCAGCTTTCTTGTAGCCCCCTTCAGATCCTGGAAGGCCACCAGAAGGTCCCCTCAGAGCCTTCTATTCTCCAGCCTGAACACCCCCAACTCTCTCAGTCTGTCCTCGTAGCAGAGGTGCTCCAGCCTCTGATCATCCCCGTGGCCCTTCTCTGGACACGTTCCAGCACATCCAGATCTTTCTTGTCCTGGGGGCTCCAGAACTGGACACAGAGCTCCAGGTGGGGTCTCACGAGGGTGCAGTAGAGGAGGAGAATCCCCTCCCTCGCCCTACTGGCCACACTGCTCTTGATGCAGCCCGGGATCCCATTGGCTTTCTGGGCTGCAAGTGTGCACTGACAACTCATGTTGAAGCTTCTCATCCACGAGTACCCCCAAGTCCTTTTCTTCATCCCCACCACTAAGAGCCCAGCTCTGTCTCCCAGTCACACCTTTGCCACCAGCACAACACCCCAGCTCTTGGCTGGTCCTCAGCCCCTCTCCTCCTGCCTCATGTGACGGTTTTGAAGGCTGAACGTGGAACAAAAGGCGAAATTATTGCGAGTGAAACTCCTTTCTGTCCCTCCCTGCCTCTGGTGGAGCTGCTTATACACGTGTATTTGCACAAATAATGAAAATCCCTCGGGGAAATCATGTTATCTCCCCTGTTGTGGAGCAGCAGCCTCCCAGCAGATGATAAAACACACACAGATAGACAAGGAGAGCTGCAACTGCTCTGCTTCTCTGGAAACCTTCCCCTGTTTAGTCCTGATGGAAACACACTTTTCCTCTGGTATGAAAAAGGTGATAGGATTATCTATCTATCTATCTATCTATCTATCTATCTATCTATCATCTATCTACCTACCTATCTATCTATCTATCTAATTTATATATATTAATACTTACAATATTTATATATATAATATATTTATATTTTTTATATATTTATAAACATAAATGTGAAACAGTGCTATTGACTTATATATAGATATTTACTATATATTTTATATTTTTGTATATATTTATAAACATAAAAGTGAAACAGAAGTGAACAAAAGTGCTATTGACTATTTGTGGCTGCTCCCAGCTAGAAAATTGTTGTTACCATTTGACCTTCAAAGCTTTTGAGTGGTATTTGTATGAAGAGATTCACTATATGGCAGAACAAGCATCTCAAGGAAGATGCTTTGATTTTGGGAGGAGGTGGGAGTTTACTCCTCTGCTTTCAACATGTGACATTTAATGGGAGGTAGGGACTTGCAAATCATGGCCAGCCATGGCTTTATTGGTGTTTTAGCTTGTTGCACATAAAAAATGCTCCCAGAGAGCAGAAATTGTTTTAAAAAAATTCAAATTATTTCAAAGATCAGGAATTTCCCTTCACTTCTTGCAAGTAAATGATACCAGAGCACTATTGAAGGTCTTCCAGGAGATAGGTGTCCTCAGAGTCACAGCAGCTGAACCAGGCAACCCCAGCTAGAGACTTCACTCTGATTTTTCAAAACTTTTCCTTTAACCCTTAACCAGGATTACCCCTGGACTGCAATTGCCTCCTTTTCATGTGGGAAAGAAACTGATTAGAAGATCAGGGCAAAAAAAAAGAAGAATAAATGGTGGTGAGTCCATGAGGGGTGGGTGGATGGATGGATGGATGGGTGGATGGATGGATGGATGGGTGGGTACCAGGACATCCTAGCAACATAAAATCACAAAGTATCTCATGTATTTATGTGGGTTTGAAACATCCCTGACAGAAAAAAGATCCTCTTAAATCCCTCTAAAACCTGAAAAAACAAAGACTGAAATCGGCACCAGGGTGAGGGATAAAACCAAGGCAGAGTCTGCACCAGGGTCTGGACCAGGCTCTGCTGGGGCTGGCTCTGGACACTGGCCAAGAGGATCCATCAGAAGCAAGATCTAGAGACCTCCCATCCTGAAGCAGTTTGTGGTGGCAAAAGGAAGCCTGTGGTGAATCAACAAAGCCACTACAAATATTTTAACCCCCCTGGGTGCTTGTAGGGCTGAAGGAACAGGACCACAGCACCACACTGGTCAGTGGTTGGTTTCCAGGGCTGTGCAACACAAGCATCAACAGAGCATCACCCCAACCTTACCAAGAGGTACATCCCTGCACTGCTTTAGACACAGCAGCAAACCACAGCCAGAGGAGCCCATTACAAACCTACTGGTCAAGTGCTTCTGTCCTTTCCTGCACAAAGAAACAGTTTCCAAGGCTGATGGCCTGAAAACAATTAGTCACTTCTATTCCTTTCTTTGAGGAAAACAGGCGTGAGCAAACTCCCTGGCAATGCATGTTGGTTTCTGATAAAATAATTCATCCAAGTGCCTCTGCAAATCAGCTCTGGCCGATAATGACTAAAAAAATTTAATGCCGTAAATAAAATGAAAACATAATTAGCAATTAAAGGCAGGGGTGACAGCCTGGTGCTGCGGATGGAAATGATGGGAGTGTTGCTCTGCATCTGAATGCTGGGGGAGAGCAGCAGCCTTCCAGGGCTGCTGTTTCAAGTTCTGCAAGACACTAATTGAAAGACACTTTCCTGGGTGAAGACCTCAGCATCTCTGACAGCTCCGGGATTACTGAGGCACTGGGGAACAGGCTAATCCAGTCCTCCCTCCGAGGGTGTCAGCTCACATGCTCGTCTCCCAGACTCTCCTCTGCCTGGTGCTCAGATCCAAAGCAGGGCTTGAAAACAAGGTTTCCATGAGCTGTTTTGGAGCAAGAACCTGCCTACCTTGGAGTGGGGGAGCTGGTGGCCCAAGTGGTCCCATTCAGTCCTCCATCACCTCTCTTATCTTTCTCTGCTACTGACCTGCTTGTGAAAATTTTGAGCGTTCCAAGCTAAAGGTTCAACAGCAGCAGCTCAGGAAGTATTTGAGACTAATCTCTGTGGGAAGCAGGGCACAAAGATCTCCCGCTGGGATGGGAAGATTTATTCTCCCCTCCACCTTTAACTATGTAAATAAAATTAGGAATGTAAATGCAGAGCATTCAATATCAGTTTTCCACACTTTGGCCTCCTCCCCGTGCTCAAAACCCTTGTTCAGTGGAGAGCAGCAATTAGCTCTTATCTCCTTCCCAAGGACACCAAGAAGTGTAATTAAGCAGGACACGATTTTTTTTTGTCCGTTGTGTGTCTGCACCTCACATTTAATCAGTGGTAGCTGAAGGAATAATTGAGCCACTAGTCTTTATAAAGCACTTGGAGATCTTGGGGTGAAATGTGGGTGTTTATGGCTGTGACTGTGGCTGACATCCCAGCCCAGGTGACCTTTCCACCCTAAAAACATCACGTCCATGCACAAATTCATGCTGCAGTTGTTTTGTTCAATACACAGCACAAAAGCACTGCCTGGCCAGGGGAGTGATCTTTTAGCTCTAACTGGGTACGTGACCTAAAAAACCCTCTGGTTCTCTAATTAAAAACTCAGAAAATTGAATTTGTACCTAGGATGGTGATGGTGGAAGGATGGGGAATGTGTTTTGGTCCATCACACGCTACCCCAGCCAGGGACTGCTCTGGGCTTAGATCTTCACAAAAGCAGATGGCAACATCAGCCTGTTTGAAGCTGAGATCTGAACCAGCCCCTTTATAAGCACTGGCTGTAACCCAAACTTTCTCCTCCGTTGGCAAGTCTGGCATTTTGAGCTCCTTTTTCAGTCCAAATCCAAACCCCAACAGCCCAGGTTTAAGAATTCCCCGAGGGAGAGAAAGTTCTAAAAATGTTGCTGTCACATCGTGGAAATATTATCTTGTACCCGACCAAGTTTATCCCAAGATCCAGCCTAAAATCTGAAGTCTCAGTTTTTAATAAGAATGGGCTTTAGCTTAGGAGAGCAAACATCTGAGTAATGTTTAGAAAATATCTATATGTTATAAGAGGGAAATTAAAAAGTTGAAGCTATTCATCTTTGTGCTTTCCTGGGTGAAAATCTCTTTGCAATCTGTATTTTTCTTTGAGATTTTGGAATGATGAGAACGTCACATTTTTATGATAGAAAACATCTCCGCTGAACGTGGCTTGGCTGCCCCTCCTGTGTGGCACCCAGATGCCTTACCCTGTGCTGTACATCCCCTTGGCACAGTGGGACCCCTCTCTGCTCTCTCATCTGAGCACCCTCTGCCCCATCCCCACACCAAGGGTGCTACCACCTGATGAACATGTATCATAGAAGCAGACAATGGTTTGGGTTGGAAAGGACTTTAAAGATCATCTAGTTCCAACCCGCCTGCCATGGCAGGGACACCTCCCACTAGACCAGGTTGCTCAAGGCCCCATCCAACCTGGTCTTGAACACCTCCAGGGATGGAGCATTCACAACCCTCCTGGGCAACCTGTGCCAGTGTCTCACCACCCACAGAGTGAAGAATTTCTTTCTCATTTCTGATCTAGATCTAAACTCAGTTTGAAGACATCCTATCCCTACAAGCCTTTGTAAAAAGTTCCTCTCCAGCTTTCTTGTAGACCCCCTTCAGACACTGGAAAGCCTGAAGCCTGCTTCCTACCTTAATATTTTATGAAAGTGATTAAGAGTGATTTTTATCTTTTCAAAGTGGGTTTGGAGCTCCATGGAGCTCGGCAATGAGGATGGTTTCTAACTGCCCTACAGATGCTCAGAGTGAAGACACTCCTTGGATGCTCTAGGGATGGAGACTTGTCCTCTGCTCAGCCTCCCTGCTTAGCCAGGTTTCATCCTTTCACTCTCATCCATGTGCCTGACCTACCTCATGGTCACCCCTTCCTCACAATTCAGCTCAGTTCAACAGGACCAGCTTGGCCAGACTCTGTGTCTAAAGGGTCTCTTTGCTTGGCCAGTTCATTTCTGTTCTCCAAAGGGACGACACGAAACCCACATGACTGGAACTCCCTTGTGAGGAAAGGCTGAGGGAGCTGGGGGTTTTTAGCTTGGAAAAAAGGAGACTGAGGAGTCACCTTATTAATGTTTATCAATATGTAAAGGGAGAGTGTCAGGAGGATGGAGCCAGGCTCTGCTCAGGGACATCCAGGGACAGGACAAGGGGCAATGGGTGCAAGCTGGAACAGAGGAGGGTCCACATCAATAGGAGAAGAAACTTCTTCCTGGGGAGGGTGCCAGACACTGGCCCAGGCTGCCCAGGGAGGTTGTGGAGTCTCCTTCTCTGGAGATGTTTAAGCCCCCCTGGACGTGTTCCTGTGTGACCTGCTCTGGGTGATCCTGCTCTGGCAGGGGGGTTGGACTGGATGATCTTTGGAGGTCCCTTCCAACCCCTGACATTCTGTCATTCCGTGAACAATTCAAACCAGCCCATCCTGCTGTTCACCACATGGATTAAAAAGATCATCCAGACATGATGAAAATTGACTAAATTTGTCTCTAAAAACTGTGCTGGGGAGATCATTTGTCGCTTACACGTCTCCGAGCGCAGCATTAAAATGGAGAGTTACTATATGTTGCCATGAGGGATTTATATCTAAAGTAATAACAACGCCATGGCAAATGCTTTAATTTCTTTGTAGTATAAATTAGCATACTAATCTGATAATAATGCATTACAGCTCAGGAAAAAATTAAAAAAAAGAAATCACGCATGGCTAATCATTATAGGGATTGAAACCAGGACAAAGGCTCACGCTGTAATTTGGCTGAAATTTCATGGTCGTACACGGAGGAAGGTGAGGGGGGTAGATCACAGAAACACTTCTAAGGGACCATCAAAGCACAGAGGGTATCATGAGCAGAGCCAGCCAACATTCTGGCTGTGTATTTACTGGCCTCTCATCTTCTATGAGAAGGATTTACCGGGTCTACTGTAATAAAAGTATGAATGGTGCTTAAACACATCTGGGGCTGGTTTAGGCAGCCTGTGGTCTGTGACCTGCAGAGATTTCATAAGATAGCAGAAGGTGGTGTGATTGCAAAATCCAGAATCACAGAATCACACAATAGTAGGGGTTGGAAGGGACCTCTGGAGATCATCTTGTCCAAACCTCTGCCAAAGGTTCACCCAGGGCAGGTTACCCAGGAATGTGTCCAGGCACATTTTGAAAGTCTCCAGTGAAGGAGACTCCACAACCTCCCTGGGCAGCCTGGGCCAGTGTCTGTCACCCTCACAGTAAAGAAGTTTCTCCTCATATTGAGGTGGAACTTCCCGTGTTCAAGTTTATGCCCATTACCCCTCATCCTATCACCGGGCACCACTGAAAAGAGACTGGTCCCATCTTCCTGAGACCCACCCTTCAGATATGTATAAACATCGACCAGATCCCCTCTCAGCCTCCTCTTCTTGTTATTTTAAAAAGCCAAAAGCACACAGCAAGGTCTTGCCAAAAAGCAACTAGATCAAGAGAGGGAAACCAGGCTCCAGGGACTATACTGAGAAGTCTTCAGTGACCATAATATGAGCTTGGACATGTAAACATATGTAGCTACATATAATGAGGTACATAATTGAGGTAATGGCCTCAAGTTGCACCCGGGGAGGTTTAGATTAGACATTAGGAAGAAGTTCTTCACTGACAGAGTGGTCAGGGACTGGCCCAGGCTGCCCAGGGAGGTGCTGGAGTCACCATCCCTGGAGGGATTCAACAAACGAGATGTGGTGCTTTGGGACATGGTCTAGGGGTCAGGGAGATGTTGGACAAAGGTTGGACTTGATGATCCTAGAGGTCCTTTTCCAACCTAAGTGATCCGTTATTCTATGTTCAGACATCTAAATATGGGTGTCCTAATCTGAGCTGAACCCCATTCTTACCCACACCCCCATGGCAGCACACCCCACACACTACCCTGCTAACAGACCTGAGAAAAAGCCTTCCAGCAGAGCAAGATCTCAACAAGGAAGGTAATTAAGCACCAGAAGTGATTACCGGGGGATATAGCGGTATCTGCATCCCTGGAAATCCTTAAATCCAGACAGGGCAGCTTTTGCAAAGCTCTGTTGCAGCTCAACCTGTAATTATGGGCTGGATGCACACCAGGAGATAAGATGTTGTGGTTTGTGTTTCTGCAGGATGATCCCAGGCTGGTCTCTGTGCTGCTGGGACACTCACAGCAGCACAAGGAACGTGCTGGTTTTCCAAGGTGAGCACACGAGGAGGTTGGAGAGCTGGGCTCTTTGTTCAGGGCTGGGGGTTTTCTTCTGAAGGATGGGTTTTGTTTTTTGAAGAGAGTCTCTAAATGAGTGTCTATAAATCCATCACACTCCTGAAATGAAGTGTTTTGGCAGAAATAGCAGAGAATTTAACTGGAAATTGTTCCGAACATTTTCATAGCAGACAAATTAAATTGCCTTTTGTGGCTGTGATTTTCACAAAGCCCATAATGCAAATCACCTAGTTAAGTTCCCTGAAATTTCTGGAGATGGACTGAGGATTATTCATCTCTGCATTTGACATTTCTTTTCCTCTATTACCTCTCTTAACAGAATTCAGGGTCCTTTTTGCCTCTCCAACATGAAAACAAAGTTCTTCATCTTTCAAAGCAGAATTTCTTAGTTAAAAAAGGTTCTGCACAGATCAATACCAGGTAAACACGTGGCTTGTACAGTAGAGCTTGAAGTGCACAAGTAACACTCACCAGACAAAGAATCCTCACTTTGGTGAGCAACTGGAATGATTGGAAATGAATCATTTTTCTATCATCCCCAAATATTTTATATTCCCCTTAAAGAAATGTTTTCTTTTACGTAGAAAAAGAGGAGGGGGAAAGGCTGAGGAGTATCAGGAGGTGGTTGAATCATCATCCCTGGATGCGTTTAAAAGCTGTCTAGATATGGTGCTCAGGGACATGGTTTAGAAGTTGGGTAACTGTTGAACTTGATGATCTTGAAGGTCTTTTTCAACCATAGTGATTCTGTGTGTATGTGAGAGATACATTGGTGGACCAAGAACTTGCCATCCCTGAGGCACAAGCAGCAAGGAGAGGCTTTACAAGAAGCACAGGATCCCCTACTGTCTTGTAGCCAGGTTAACAGAGGGGACCTAAGAGATGAGATGAGATGCTCTGAGCAGCCTGCCCTAGGTAGAGATGTCCCTACTTGTGTAGGGAGGTTGGACAAGATGACCTCTAGAAGTCCCTTCCAGCCTGAAACATTCCATGATTCTATGAGGGGGAATGGAAACAGGTCCCTTCTTGGGGAGGCAGGTGAATCCCTTCCCAACCTCCCATGCCTTCCCAGTTGCCATTGCACAGCAGGTATGGGACTTTGGAAGCTGAGGGCCAGGCAGAGGGAGATGGAGATGTAGGATTCTCCTTCTCTGGAGACATCTAAAACCCGCCTGGACGTGTTCCTGTGTGACCTGCTCTGGGTGATCCTGCTCTGGAAGGGGGGCTGGACTAGATGATCTTTCGAGGTCCCTTCCAACCCTTAACATTTTCTGATTCTTCTCACTCTAGGGCATTGCTGCGGCAGAATTCCTTTCACCTTAACTTCTGGAGTTTTTGTCCCTTTTCCTGCAGACTCGAACCAACCTGCCACCTGTTTTGCTCTGGGTTGCTATGGCAATTGGAGAGGTGTTGCACAGCCCCCCTGCAAACCTCAGCAGCCCTGCACAGACAAACCATCTTGTGGGAGCAGGAGACCTGAGCTGGCCCTAGAACTAACCCGAAATTAAAAATATACAGCTGCACTTGGCTTACATCACATCTAATGTTCCCTCTGCTAAGGAGAAGGAATTTAGATAGTCACAAGTGAGGCTGATGGATAAAATGCACCAAGTCAAGACCTTGTCCCCAAAATCCAACCTCAGAGGCAGCTACTTCATGAAAAGAATCCGGAAACTGCTCTCTGTAAAATTAAGAAGCAAAGAGGCAAAATATCAGAGGAAAACCAGCTCAGATATTTCTGAGGCAAGCAATTAATCTTGTGAGGAACGCATCGCGTGGTCCAGACTTCCAGAGCAAAGCTGAGATTTCCAAGGGCATGAGAAGAGACTCTGGAGACCTGAGCCTGCTCCTCTGAACCATCCTCCTGATTAGCTGCAAAATTCAGCCTAAATTCCCAGCCAGTGCTGAAACTCTGCGTGTTTCTCTCCAAGGCTCTTCATCACCTCAGTGCACTAAGTTTTCCATCTGGGGAACTTTCCAGCCCCCCACACTTCATGGTTTTCCCCAGGGAGAGGTGAGATCCAGAAGGATGGTGCCTGTCATGTCTACATTCTCCCTGCAATTCCCTGGCCATGACAAGTTGGCTGCGAGAGCAACTTAATTTCTAGCTTGAGAAATCAAGCTACTGTCTTACTTTAAAACATTCCCAAGCACTGCACCAAAATCTCTGTGCGTATAAAACTCCAGTGAGCTGGAGGTCCCTTGGTGGTTCCCCCCTGCTCAGCCTTGTCCCACCAGTTCAGATGAACACATCCCGATACTGGTCCCCGCTGGCCACGGAGTCATCTCTAGACTTGCCAACTTAACCAGGATTAACATTAATTATCCCCATCAGCAATTTTAGCCCTGGGAGCTCCCCCGAGGTCTGCACAGATACATATGACATGGATTAAATTTATTCAAGGCCTTGGAATACCCCAAGTGCCTGTAACATCTGGCACATCCCGGGGTTTCCACGCTCCCAGGGTCTCAGACCTGTCACAGACGGGGTGACCCCTGAGGATATAAGATCCCTGGGTCAGGACCTATTGATTCTCCAGCGCTTTGTACAGCATTTGTCAGTGATTAGGGAGTGGGAACTCACCCCAGAGCGTGGTGGTGTGGGCTGTGTGTGTGCAGAGCATGAGGGAGAGGTTAGATTAAAGGGTGGCTTTGTTTATCTATCCCCTCTTGGCCATTTTGGGCTGGAAGGAAGGTAAAAAAGGCTGGTCTCTGGTTCCATGCTGATGGAAACAGTGAGGGACATTTTGCTGTCTAGTTGTGGAGTGTTCTGGAAAGGGTATGTTGGAGCTGGCAAGAAAAGAGCTCAAACTGTCTTTTCCATCCCTGATTCTGGCAGTAGAAGCCAAGGTAAGTCACTATCATGCCCCCTGTTGTGCTGGGGAAACTGAGGCACAGGACCATCGCCACTTGTTAAATACCATCCAGCTGACAAGTAGCAGAGGAGGGACAAAAATGCAGCAGCATGAGACTGTCCTTGCCATTTCTGGGCAATAAAACGTGTATCACAGATGGTTCAATGACAGATTTTTAGTGGCATAGAGGATTCCTGTGCCCTGCTGAGCATTGCTGCCTCTCATGGAGATACCTGCTTACCTCACAGAGATAAGGTCCTGCATCTGGGTCAGAGCAATCCCAAGCACCGCTATAGGCTGGGCAGTGACTGGCTTGAGAGCANTTTAAGATACCTACTTATCTCATGGAGATACCTACTTAACTTCTATTTTTGTAAAGCAAGGTACTTCCTTTCCTTGCAATGTTCCCAAGCCCTGCACCAAACCCTGGGTGCACATCAAACCTGAGGAGCTTGCTCTGCCATAGTAAAATAACTTTAGGTCTATCTGGAGCACTTTGGAGAGGGCAACAACCTCAGTCTAGGCCCTGACTGCAGCATTGTAAAGGCAGTGGAGGGGAATAAACATCAGGGACAGCTCTGCAGTGGCCCAGGCTCTCGTGATAAGCTTTTATCTGCTCCAGGAAGGTTATTCAGTTAACAGCAACACAACTTTTGCACGGCATAAAAGCTTCTCAGGAGGGCAAGCCTTGAACCAGACCTTGGCTGCCTCTGCTCCCCCTTCCAGAGCATCCCCCCCTCCTCTGGCTGGCCCTGCCATGGCCATCAGCACCTTGACACACCACTGTGATTCATTGGGCCAGCTCCCAGGCTCTCATCTGGGGCTGACTGACAGGAGGTGAAGCATGGCAGTGAATAATGGCAAGACCTTTGGAAGTCCAGGAGAAATTAAATCAATGCAACAGTATTTGTTTGCTTTCGAGTCCCCCCATCCTCCCCACCCTCACCCCCCATCCTAATGGCATTTCAGGCTGTTTGGCTGCATTCCCCACCTCATAAACCAGGACTCAACCTCACTGAGAACAATGACTTTAAAGCTGCCACTGATGGGCTGTTGGCTGGGGTGATGCTGGGTTTTAACCCTTTCCTCCCTCAGGCCCAGAACAAGCCCCACTGATGATGGAACTTGTGCAAAGTCACTGAGATGAACAGGTTTTTAATTTTAACTGACTGTGAAAATTGCATGTGCCCAAGAGCCTCGGAGACTGAAATATCAATTGCCCAGGGCAACACAGCCAGCAAGCACATCCATTTTTCATTCCTGGCTGCTGGGGGGGAGAAAGTCATGCTGCACACGTGGACCTCGGTCTTCCCAGCTTCATCAGTCCTTGATGTCTCTGCTTCTGGCAAGGGCACAGACAGGACCAGGCTCTCTTGGAGATGCCCATCCCTGTCTCAAGGCAAGCAGAGACCTCCCAAATTCATCCCTGGCTCTGATGGCACAACATGGTAACAACATGACCCTCCTGGGTTTGAATTCGTAGCTCTACAAGATGGTCACAGACCTCCCAGGACAAGATCACTGGAACAGGTTGCCCAGAGAGGTGGTGGAGGCCCCATCCTTGGAGACATTCAAGGTCAGGCTTGATGGGGCTCTGAGCAACCTGAGCTAGTCAGAGACGTCCCTACTTGTGTAGGGGGATTGGACTAGATGACCTTTGGAGGTCCCTTCTAACCCAATTCTATGATTCTATCTTACTGAGCATCAGTGACTACAGGGCTAGGGGGAGGAAAATTTCTCTGCTTTGGGGGGTTTTTGTTTTATCTTTGGGGTTTATATATTTTTAATGTTGTTTGTTTTGTTGGATTTTTTGGAGGAGGTGTTGAGGTTTTTTTCTCTTGGGCTTTCTTGTAACCAGAGGACACAAAACCTGCTTTAGTTGAAGATGTCCCTGCTCAGTGCAGGGGGGTTGGACTAGATGGGCTTGAAAGGTCCCTTCCCACCCAAACCACTCCATGATTCTATGAAACTCATCAAATCTCTCATTCAGTGGGAGCACGCAGTTGGGTTATGAATGAAAGATGTACTCAGAGCAGAAATCAGAGCCCTGCACTCAGGATGCTGATGCAGGAGGCCTGGCCTCAGCTCCTCCTCGTGACTTTTAGCCATGTTGCAGGGGCACCAAAGGGATAATTCAGCCAACAGCAGCATTTTTCCACATTGTGGTGTCATCTCAAGCTGTCTAGCTCCATTCCCCTGGGGCTGCCCAGCACCAGGCTGCAGTTAATCCCTTCATCATTAAACTTCCCAGTGTGTAAGTCGTGTCTAAGAGCATCCCAGTCCATAACCAGCTCCTCCCCAGCAGGAGGAGAAATGCATTCACATCACAGACACTCTCCCCAAGGAGCATCCAACCTGAGTTACCTAAATATTGAAGAAACTCCCAAGTACAGAGAGATTGAATAAGGAGGAGATGATTCTTCCTGGGCCCCCAGCTTTGTTACGTAGCCTATAAATTATTTAGTTTTAATTATGAAAAGAGCTACAAACAGCCAAAACCCAAACAGCTTGTATTTGATGTTGCTTACAACCAAATTTCAATTTATTCTTCATTTCTTTTGCTATGATCTTCTAATTAAGTTTCTTTCTCACAAGAAAAGGAGCCAATTGCAGTTCAAGGGGATGATTTAAGGGTTAAAGAGAAAGTTTTGAAAAATCAAAGTCAAGTCTCTAGCTTGGGTTGCCTGGTTCAGCTGCTGTGGCTCTGAGGACACCTAATCTGCTGGGGTCTGTGTGTAGAAGCCCAGCCTGGAGATGCCAAGAAGTCAAAGGCAGCACTTTCTCCAGGTGTCCCCTGTCACAAGCAAAGAGCCCTTGTTTTCTTCTCTCCTCTGTAAAAAGCAGCTGACACATATTAAAAATAAAGATCAACATTGCAATGGAGAGGATTTTGGTGGGAAAGCAATGCCTGGATTTGTTTGTGGTCTGCAAGAAACCCCTCAGGACACCAGCTCTGAGCATGTGCTGGGCTCTGCTGAGCATGGGGCAACAAAGGCATGGTGAGGGGTCTGGAGAATATGGCATATGAGGAGCACCCAAGGGAACTGGGATTGTTCAGCTTGGAGAAGAGGAGGCTGAGAGACCTCAGTGCTCTCTACAACTACCTCAAAGGAGGATGTGGTGAGGCTGGGGTTGGGCTCTTCTCCCAAGTAACTAATGACAGGACAAGAGGGGATGGCCTCAGGTTGCACCAGGGGAGATTTAGGTTGGACATTAGGAAGAAGTTCTTTAGTGACAGAGTGGTCAGGCACTGGCCCAGGCTGCCCAGGGAGGTGCTGGAGTCACCATCCCTGGAGGGGTTCAAAAGACGAATGAGTAGATGTGGCACTTGAAGACATAGTCTAGTGGTCAGGGAGATGTTGGACTTGATGATCCTGGAGGTCTTTTCCAACCTAAATGATTCTATGACTCTCTGCTCCCAGTTCTGTGGCAGCTCAGAGCAGCTGGGACACATCAGAGCCCCAGCAAACCTCACCCTCTGTGTCACAGGGAAACGGAGACAGATTCCAAGAGGGAGCAAGCTCCTGGGAACAAAGGAAAGCTTGAAAACCTCCAGTGGAGCCCTGAAGCCAGAGCAGCACCGCTATTATACATCACTCCACATGTAAATCGGGACCCTTGTGCTTCACACTCTTTTTCCAGCTTTATATGAGAGAGAAAGAGAGAGAGATTTCTAAATCCCTGACCCTTCAGGGACAAGCATTCCTCCTGGCCACAGCTACCTGCACGGCTGCCTGCAATTACACAGCACATTAGCAGCATTATTGGGAAGATGTTGTGCCAGCTACACAAATGAGCTGCTCTCCTTCCAGCACTCACAGGCCCAGAGGACCCTTCAGAGGGGGGCTCAGCACTTAAGCCAAACAAGAGCTCCCAGGCCCTGATTAGAGTCAAGTGGCAGCACAAACAGGCACCAACGCTGCTCTGGCCATGCAGGTTTTGTGCCGAGCTTGAAGGGCTGCTCTGCTTTGGGAAGGAAGGCACAGTCTTGAGGTCTGTTGGCTTCTCAGCCTGGCAGAGCTCTGCAGAAGTCAGCAGGGTTATCAGATGTAAATCAGCCCTGGTGAGCACATCTCTCAGAGCATCACTGCTCAGCTGGAGCTGCTGGGAGCCTCTCTGCTGGTTTCTCCAGGTGTTGGCTCGTTTCCTGGAACAACCCGGAGCCAAGGCCAGCAACAAGTTCTTATATACAGCTTGAACATCTGTGTGCCTCAGGAAATTTTAGAAAGGAGGTGGGTGCCTCATCACCCTTCTGCAGAGGAGGAGATGGAGAATCACAGAATGCCAGCGATTAGAAGGGACCTTGAAAGATCATCTAGTCCAACCCCCCTGCCAGAGCAGGATCACCCAGAGCAGGTCACACAGGAACACATCCAGGGGGGTTTAAACATCTCCAGAGAAGGAGACTCCACAACCTCCCTGGGCAGCCTGGGCCAGTGTCTGGCACCTTCACTGTGAAGAATACTCTACCTCCCACCAGGGAATGCTGCTGTTTTCCTGATGGCTGGACCCAAAGCTGATGATCAGAGAGGCTGTTCATCCAAAAGCAGGACCAGGCTCCCCGCAGCCCTGTTCAAGCCGTGACACTAGCAAATTTTCTCCACCCCTCTTGCAACCCAGTGTCAGAAGTGCTGATTAGCCCAGGAGAAGCCAAGAGAGCTGTGGTCCCTCACCTGGAAAGCAGGAAAGCTTCCTAAATAGCTTTTGTAATTTCACCCAGGTCCATCCTTACTGTCCTCCCCATCCTAATGATGTGCAGTGCTGCTCTGCACACCCCCCAGCACAGCAGTAGGCAGCATGGTGAGTGGAGAAGGCAGGAGGTAGGAGATTGGGAAGCCTAGAGTCCAGTGCCACTGTCTTACCATACCCTCAAAGAGCAGGATCTGCTTCTGCCAGTTGCTGGACATAGTTTTTTAACTCTTTTTGTCCCTGCTTTTCCACTTGCTGATGCTGACATGTCCAGGAGTCAGCAAGTGCTGGGTGTGGGACTTCAGGGATGTGACAGCCTTGGATCACTCCAGCATGATGGAGCAAACCCCTGTGTGCTGCCAGCTCTCTTCTTCCTCAGGCCAACACCAAACCCAGCAACATCCCCTCAGCACAACTTCAGCTTTTATTCTTCATCTGTTTGCTCTTCTCCATCTCAAATCAGACAAAGGGGAACACAGCACTGAGAGAGAGCTCAGCAAGTGCCCCCAACAAGAAGCTCCTCTAACAGGAACTCTCTTCCAACTGACCAGCTCCTTGCTGCTGCTGCTGCTGCTGCTGCTGCTGCTGCTGCTGCTGCTGCTGCTGCTGCTGCTGCTGCTGCTGCTGCTGCTGCTGCTGCTGCTGCTGCTGCTGCTGCTGCTGCTGCTGCTGCTGCTGCTGCTGCTGCTGCTGCTGCTGCTGCTGCTGCTGCTGCTGCTGCTGCTGCTGCTGCTGCTGCTGCTGCTGCTGCTGCTGCTGCTGCTGCTGCTGCTGCTGCTGCTGCTGCTGCTGCTGCTGCTGCTGCTGCTGCTGCTGCTGCTGCTGCTGCTGCTGCTGCTGCTGCTGCTGCTGCTGCTGCTGCTGCTGCTGCTGCTGCTGCTGCTGCTGCTGCTGCTGCTGCTGCTGCTGCTGCTGCTGCTGCTGCTGCTGCTGCTGCTGCTGCTGCTGCTGCTGCTGCTGCTGCTGCTGCTGCTGCTGCTGCTGCTGCTGCTGCTGCTGCTGCTGCTGCTGCTGCTGCTGCTGCTGCTGCTGCTGCTGCTGCTGCTGCTGCTGCTGCTGCTGCTGCTGCTGCTGCTGCTGCTGCTGCTGCTGCTGCTGCTGCTGCTGCTGCTGCTGCTGCTGCTGCTGCTGCTGCTGCTGCTGCTGCTGCTGCTGCTGCTGCTGCTGCTGCTGCTGCTGCTGCTGCTGCTGCTGCTGCTGCTGCTGCTGCTGCTGCTGCTGCTGCTCTCTAGCTGGTCTAGTTCTTGCTGCTTCTCAGACTGCTTCAGTTCCTGGTTAATATAGCTCTCGTCTCACCCCTCACCCCAACAACAATCACCTGGGGAAAGGCAGAGCCTCACCCAGCTGGGCCAGGTTCTGCCTCTGGGGCCTTGGGGAACAAAACCTGTTGCTGGGTTGTGACCCATCCATAGGTCAGCTCCACCTCAGACCCCACAGCCCAGGCCCCAGCACTTCACCCTGTCACCCCATATTTTGGACTTGATGATCCTAGAGGTCATTTCCAACCTAACTGATTCCATGATTCTAATGCAGAAATGAGACCCCACTCCTTGTCTCAGCAGATCCAGCTCAGTGCTCTCCTGGTTGAGAGGACTCCCCCAGCTCTTCTCTGTGCCCCATGGCAGAAAACACTTCACCTCCTCTGTCCCATAACGATTAGCAGCAATAAGACAACATCTGCCTTTGCTATGGGAGCACCCTTGAACCCAACACAACACTCATGGCATGGCCCAAACTGGCCAGCCCTGTCCCCAGCCCTGTCCATGCTTCAGAGAACCTGTCATTACCCTGTGGTGAAGCTTTTGCTGTCATTTGGGCAGCCGGCTACTCGAGTAGGAAACCCTGCTCCTCCTCAAAGCAGCATCAGGCTGTGTCTTCAGCAAAGCCTAATGTAGCAGAAGGCAATTGCAAGGGAAATTACATCTCGTGGAAGCAGGTAGCCGTGCAGTGATGTGAGAAGTGTTTTCCCTCCAGTGAGTGTGTACACGCTGCTGGCGTTTTGGCTTCCTTTATTTCTTTAAAAGGCACATAGATCAGGCCTCAATGCTCACAGTTTCCTGCAGGGAAAGTGATTTCACGGGGCTACACGCCACGCAGGCACTTGCAGGCATGGCTGCTGGGGCTTGGCACACCTCCTCCCAGCCCCAGACACATCCCCAGCAGAGCAGAGCATCCTTACTTGGAGGTGTGGGGATGGTGGAGGTCAGCGGTGCAAATATCAGGGCAGTGCTGAAAATATCTCTGCATCCTTCAGGCCAGGGAATGGTATTTGAGGAGGGGAAAGTCTCTGCAGATGAGCTGGGTGGGTGTGGGGAGCAGTTCCTGTCACCCGTGGGTCTCTGTTTAAAAGCAGAAATCCCACCTGTGCCCATGCTGCAGGATTGCACCAGGAAAATATTTTTCCTCACTACAACATCCGATTTCTCCCCGTGTTTTCCATCCACAAACATTCAGCATCACTAATGCACCTCACCTGCCAGATGCCAAACTCTCTTCCCTGGTTTCTTCCAATGTTTCTTCCACCCACTTCCCAATGTGGGGAAGAGGAAGGGTCAGCCTGACCTGCAATCACAGTAACCCAGTCACAGTCCTTGCTGGGGCTGCAACAACATGATTTCCACCTTGTAAATGAAACTTCCCATTCCCAGCCAAAAAAGAGTCATTTGCTGAGCAGCTCCTGACTCACTGCACTGGTTTGGGATCTCTGGACCTGGATCTGTGTGTCCAGGTGTGAAAATATCGGATCTGGATTATAGAATCATAGAATCGTTTGGGGTGGAAAAGACCTTTAAGATCATTGAGTGCAACTATTCCCCCATCCCTGCCAGGGCACCACTAACCCCTGGCCCTCAGCACCACATCTCCACACCTTGGAACCCCCTCCAGGGATGGGGCCTCCACCACTGCCCTGCCCAGCCTGCCACAGCCACAACAACCCCAAACACCAACAAATTGTTCCTCAGCTCCAACCTCAACCTCCTCTGGGGCACCTTGAGACCATTTCTTCTTGTCCTATCACTCATTCCTTGGGAGAAGAGCCCGACCCCCCCTGGCTCCAACCTCTTTTCAGGGAGTTGTGCAGAGCCAGAAGGTCTCCCCTGAGCCTCCTTTGCTCCAGGCTCAACCCCCCCAGCTCCCTCAGCTGCTCCTCATGTGTCACAGCCCAACATGTCACAACATGTCATGGCATAAACCACTCTGTCAATGCTGTGCGACAGGAGAAGCTCCAGAAACATTAGCTGTGATCCTATTGCTTCCTCAGCAGGTCAAGTCCAGCGTGGAGCAGCCTCTACACACTGATTTGGAATCAAGAAGGCACCAAATGAGTTTTGTGCAGCACACAGCTCATCAAGGATTCAAATGTAATAACGGCGTTTATAATGGATTTAAGGGGGAAAAAAATATATTCCCTTCATGCATAATTTATTTACTCCACACACATATATATATATCGTAGAAAATGTGCTGTGTTAGCTGTGAAAACTGCAGAGCTGGCAACGGGGGAGAGAAATCCCCACCCATCCTCTTCATCTGATAGGTCAAAGAGACATTTCAAATTATCAGATGCTCCTGGCCCTGATGAAAATGTGACGTTTCAGTCTGAGCTCTTTCCCAGGAGCAGATCCCAGCTCTGATTCCCAGACCACGTGTCACACTGAAGCCCTCAGTGGGATGGCATCCTCCAGCCCAGCCATATGGCAGGAATGTGGGCAACCTGCATCCCCTTGCTCTTGCATCATGTCACTGTGTGTATTTGAGCAAGAAGGGCTGAGAAAGACCCCAAACCCTTTGTTTTTACATCCGGAAAGGATGATGCTGTGCAGATGGATGCCCCAAGAGCATCCCTCCACCAGGGCTGAGGTCATAGGATCATAGAATTGTCAGGGTTGGAAAGGACCTTCAAGATCATCCAGTTCCAACCCCCTGCCATGGGCAGGGACACCTCCCACTACATCAGTTGCTCACAGCCCCAGCCAGCCTGGCCTTCCAAATGTCCAGGGATGGGGCTTCCAGCACCTCTCTGGCCAACCTGGGCCAGTGTCTCCCCACCCTCCTGGGCAACAACTTCTTCCTAACGTCTCATCTCAATCTCCCCACCTCTAGTTTTGACCCATTCCCCCCAGTCCTACCACTACCCAACATCCTAAAAAATCCCTCCCAGCTTTCTTGTAGCCCCCTTCAGATCCTGGAAGGCCACAAGAAGGTCCTACAATTGCATTGCACAGACATGAGAGTGGCAATTTAATGCTGAGGGAGATGTGATGACTGCCGAGAGTTTCACCTGACAGATGGAGATGGAACCACCGTGGGGGAGAGCTGGGACCAGAGGGCTCATTGCTGGTCTTGCACTGGCTTTTGGTTGCACAAATTAATTTCCTCCTCCCTGCCTGGCAAGACGTTGAGTTCAGTTCTTCTGGGGCTTAGTGACCTCTCTGTGACCTGGTAGCTGGGTCTCAACATGCCCCAGGGAAAAGGGAACCATAAATTTACCTTCACTCACTAAAATAAATTACAAGAAATTAATGTCCCATAATGAGACAATTTGTCATTGCTGATAGGCCTGGCTTTAACGGAGGGTTTTAAAACAGCACCATTAATTTATATGGCTTTGCTATTTAATATTTAAACAGGATGAATCTTGCTATAAAGGCAGTTTACTTGGAAAGCAGGCAAAGAGTGTGGGGGGGGAAGGAGTAGGGGTGCACATGTGTCTAGGGAGCATGAAACTGCCTCTTGTCTTCCATTGAAGGAAAGGTGGTTTTAGCTCTATAAATTCAGTTGATGAATGCAACTCTTCTTGGGAAACAGGCTGAGACTTCCTAAAAGTCAAGGGGGAAAGTGCATTCCCTAAAAACAGGGACATCACATCTCCTAGGGTCCATCCACACATGCCCAATGAGGTGCTGACTCCTGCTTACCACTCATTACTCAAAGTCTGCCCAACTCCAGGACCACTGACTTCTGGTTAGACCATGAATGAAATCAGAAAGCAAGAGAGTTCTTCCAGCAGGGAAACCAGAGCTGGCTGTAACGTTGACTTTCCTCCTTACCCCCTCCTAGAAAGCTTCAGCCCAAGGTTTGCAAGACCGCTACAGGCTTTACAGATGCAGCTGAACAGAGGTCCATGGAGTGGAGGATCTCAGCTCTTATGGTCAACAGCCAGCCCTCCTTTCCCTTCCCTCTGGCTTCTGTGGATGGATTTAGAGAGATGCAGCTCACTGACTAACTTATTTCTGCATTTTGGAGGTACCTCTCCATGCTTTCACTACCTTCTCCACCCTGTTTACTGTCAGCCTGCCACACTCTGCACCTAAAAAGGCTGAAATACCAGGGGTGAGGTATTTAAGCAGCAAAAAGCTTTTGGATGGACCTTCTCCATCTCCTCTTCTCCTGGAGGTAGCGTTCATTCCAGGTAACATTCCCACTGTCCCCTCCCCTGCTCTCCATGGGGGCTCTTGCCAAGCCCTGGAGCAGTGTCCTGAGGTGACTGGATGATCGGTGACTTTCACTTGGATCTCGTGCTGCTGCAGCCACAGCAGGGGAAGAACAGCTCATAGAGCAGCACAGTGCCTGCACTGCTCCACCTTGCAGGGTAACACAGCCAACCCCACCGACCGCTCCGACCTGCCTGGCTCCCAGGCCCTCAGGAGCCACATTTAATTAAAATGCCATTTATTGAGCTCAACTGACTCCCTTCTCCCAGAGATTTTTTAAAATTATTATTATTTTCCATAGCTCATTGTTATTCTAGAGATCTCTGCTTTGTTTCTTCCTCTCAAGGGCACATCAGCCCTGCCAGGATGGCCACCCATTGGGTTCAGAAAGGGAAGGGTTTGATACCAGCCACGTTGTCTGGGAGCCCAGCAGGGCCTCAGCTCTGCACCAAGCCAAAGGCAAACACCCAAACGGCTGGAGGTCTTAATTCTAATCAGATTTGCTTCTTACACTTCATCCTAATTAGAAATCATTTTGGTGGCATGCCCTATATTACACTCATAAATTAAATATTTCAATACCCAAAAACTGTTTAGCTCAATGCCTTCTTGGAATTACACTGCTTGGTTTTCATTTCAAAAGAGCCGATTAGAGGAGGTGCTTCAGGACATGGGTTAAGGGGTGGATGTGGCAATGTTGGGTTGAAGATTGGACTGGATGATCGTACAGGTCTTTTCCAACCTAGACATTTCTATTCTATGATTCTAAAGGCAAAGCTCCTCCATTAAAACTATTGTTCTCCTAGAAATGTCATTAGACCTCATTTACTGCAGCGGGTTGTTGGGTACAAGGATAGTGTGAAAATGCCCTGAAGAGCCTGACCTAGAGCACAGAATCACAGAATCACAGAATGTCAGGGGTTGGAAGGGACCTCCAAAGATCATCCAGTCCAACCCCTCTGCCAGAGCAGGATCACCCAGGGCAGGATCAGAGGAACGTGTCCAGGCGGGTTTTGAATGTCTCCAGAGANAGACATAAAATCTTCATTCTTTCAGTGTGGACTTTCTGCTATGGCTTTATCACAGCAATATCTCAATCAGAGCCTTGTGCTGCTGCAGTATCCTTCTTATAGCAAAAGCCCAGCAAGAGACCTCCTGCTGCTCAAAGGTGTTTCATCCAAGGACCATCCATACATAGGGATTCTCCAGATGAGAAGAGACTTTTCTTTTTAAACTATCTTTTACTTTCTTTCCTGATCCTCTAAATTTCAAAGAAGGACATTTAGCAGCTCCTACAGAGCTTCAGGCACTGTGAGAGGACCTGGGCTGGCTCATCGTCATATTGGGGCTATTGAGCCTGGAGAAGAGAAGGCTCCAGGGGGACCTTAGAGTGACCTTCTAGCACCTGAAGGGGCTATAGGAAGGCAGGGGAAGGTCTATTCAAAAGGATTTGTAACGATAGGACCAGGAGTGATGGTTTTAAGCGGGGAAAGGAGAGATTTAGGCTGGATATTAGAAAAAAGTTCTTTAATGTGAGGGTGATAGATCAGTGGAATGGGCTGCCCAGAGAGGGGGTGGAGGCCCCAGCCCTGGAGTCCTTCAAGGTCAGGCTGGATGGGGCTCTGAGCAGCCTGCCCTAGGTAGAGATGTCCCTGCTGGGGTAGGGAGGTTGGACCAGATGAGCTCTGGAGGTCCCTTCCAGCCTCAAACATTCTATACTCTAGTTGGCTGGACCATCCATGAATCACTGAATTCCTTTCCCAGTTAGAGTTCACTGAAAACAAAGTTCTGGGACTACTGCGGCTTATGAACCTGATTTAATTCAGCACTGGGATGACAGTAAGTCTCTTGTGGTAAAAATAATAGTGTCAGAGCTTCTGGCCTGGAATTCAGAAGGCCAAGATTTCATTTCAGAGCCCTGTGCTTCACTGGAGGGGACAGAAAAATTCACCCTGGACTTCAGAAACCTTCCCCTTAGAAACACAATGGGAAATGATTCTCATCACATGTTTCAGCTGGAACAAAGCATTTCATTTGGAGAAAAAAGGAATTGGGTCAAAATATTCTGGCTGGCTGTTCTGGGACAGATGTGGAGCTGTTTTATTGCTGCTCTCAAGGTTTTCTCTAATCTCAGCTTTATCTCCCCCCAATGATGATTATGATGCAGGTGCAGTATTTGAACCCCTTGTTTCTCACACCAGAAATGCTTTGCACACCCACTTGAATTTCCAGGGGGGAATTTGGGTGATTTTATCCCAGGACAAGGGTGTACCCACTGGGAATTAATAACAACATAAGGTATTCAGTTTGCACAACCTCTTTTGGGTGGTGTTTAGGGCTCGTTCTGTTGTTCTGCATCTGTCTTTAGCAAATAAAATACTTCATGAAACTTAATCAGTCCTTCAGGCCCTCAATTTTCCTTGTAGGTGTTGGTAGGTAAGTTCAGGGCTGATGCTGCTGTGTCAGACACAAAGGCAGTGACTCCTCATCTGGTTCATGTTCCCATGATTTTTATGGCATGCACCTAGACAGAGACCTTTGCCATTTTCTCTTCCGATTGCTCCCCAACTCTATTACTCTTCGGGGCCAAGGAATCAATGAGCTTAATGGAGCAGACATCCCATTTCTTTTTATGGCATTTAACACAGTGAAAATCACTGTTTCAGGTAGTAAAATTCCACGTCTGACCAAAACATTTTCTATCAGGTCCCAGCATCCTCCATCCCAAAGTGCAGATGAGGCCTGAAGCTGCAGAGAAAGGGCAGAATTGCTCATAATGTGCTCAGCTGGCTGTTCAATGGGCAAAAGCAAATCCCTTCCTCTTCCCTTGCAAGTGTTCTTATGTCCCGCAGCATGAGGTTTCATTACCCTTATCATAGTCTTAGTTTGCAGAGCATCAAAGGTTATTAATGGTCATAAAATTACCTATTGCTGTTTCATCTGTAACCACTGTATTTCTTTTTATGGCAAGCCTGCTCCACGCTTTGATTACCCGGAGCACTCACAGAACAATGCTGTAATCCTGCAAGTTGGATCAGCAGTCATTTTATTCACATTATCTGTGTGCACAATATCATATAAGCAACAATCTTTGCCTATTATTCTAACAACACAAAATCCCATTAAGGTCAATGGCTCAGGAACTCATTTGACTTTGATGGAACGTGGGCTCATTAAAATAAGGCACAAATCCCACTTGAGGGGAACCCAAGAAGATCTCTGGAAAGGGGAGCAGAAGGGTTTCCTCCTTTCACTCCCCACCATTGATGTTAACAGAAGGGAGTGTTCAGCAACAGGGTTTCCATCTTCAATTCTAAACCATACAGACTCATGGATGTTGGGTAGTGGTAGGACTGGGGGGAATGGGGCAAAACTAGGGGTGGGGAGATTGAGATGAGACGTTAGGAAGAAGTTGTTGCCCAGGAGGGTGGGGAGACACTGGCCCAGGTTGGCCAGAGAGGTGCTGGAAGCCCCATCCCTGGACATTTGGAAGGCCAGACTGGCTGGGGCTGTGAGCAACTGATGTAGTGGGAGGTGTCCCTGCCCATGGCAGGGGGGTTGGAATGAGATGATCTTTAAGGGCCCTTCCAACCCTGACAATTCTATGATTCTACTGTGTGACTCCTGCCAAGGAGACATGGACAGTGGGTGATGAACCAGCAGGATGGGAAAGGTCAAGCATCACACCTGGATGTAGGGAAAGGGAGAGCCCACGACTCAGTCACCTGGTTCAGACCCACCACACACAGATAATCAAAGTGCTCCTCTAAAGCTCTAGAGGATAACGAGGAGATGAATCACAGCCAGATCTGTCAAGAACAATCCAATCTCCTCTCATGCCGGGGTCATGGGCTTTGTGTGTAAGGCAGAAGGATGGGCTCTTGTGGTGCTTTGGATGTTGTCCCATATTCATGCTCAAAGTCAAGGTGGGGAGACATGACTGGCTACTTAATGAACCCAAAACACCCTAAAAAAGCCTGTTCAGAGAGTGGCCAACAATTCTTTAGGCTATTTGGGGGTGAGCAGGGACCTGGTGCTGTTTGATGTGTTCATCGCTGACTTTGATTAAGAACTGGAGAATATTTAGGTTAGGTGTGGAGGAAGCTACAAATGCTGACACACATGATTAGTTAAGGGCAGTGCATTAATAATTGAACTACTATGATAATTTTATACTATAATAATTGAAATACTATCTCAGGAAGGAAATGCCTCATTTCTGCTCTGCGGAAGAGAACCAGGGAGTGAGCAGGTATTGCACAGTCAGCAGCAGCAGCAGATGTCCTGGTACATACAGGAGAGCTGAAGGAAGATATGGGAGGAATCATAGAATCGTCAGGGTTGGAAGGGACCTTAAAGATCATCCCGTTCCAACCCCCCTGCCATGGGCAGGGACACCTCCCACTCCATCAGTTGCTCACAGCCCCAGCCAGCCTGGCCTTCCAAATGTCCAGGGAGGGGGCTTCCAGCACCTCTCTGGCCAACCTGGGCCAGTGTCTCCCCACCCTCCTGGCCAACAACTTCTTCCTAACGCTTCATCTCATGCTCCCCTCCTCTAGTTTTGACCCATTCCCCCCACTCCTACCACTACCTGACAGCCTCAAAAGTCCCTCCCCAGCTTTCTTGTAGCCCCCTTCAGATACTGGAATTTTCCTCAGGGAGGAACCTGTGAAAGGTCTCAGCTGAAGTTGACAGTTCATGGATGGACCCAGAGAGGATGTAGACACCAAGAGGACAGCAGCAAGAAAATCCAATTTAGGGAAGGACTGGATGAGCTGGGGCTGTGTAATCTACAGAAAACTGACCAAGAGGAGCACAATAACCACCTGCAAATATATAAAATGAAGATGATGAAAGGAATGAACCATTGTCCATTAACTTTGGAGATAGGACAAGAAATAATGGGTTCACCTCCAGCAAGGAGTATTTAGATAGACATTGTGAGAGCCTTTCTGATAGTAATAATGGCACAGCACTGACACAGGTTGTGAGCTGATTGATGGCAAAAATCTCCATTTCTAGAGGTTTTCACCAGCAGGTTTTACAAATACGAGGGTTTCTGCAAAGCAGATCCTATGTTATGGCTGTGACTGGATTAAATGTTTTCAGTCCTGTCACTGCAAGGATGTGCTCATATATAAAATGTCATTCTTAGTATTAAAAATCCCTGTAAGATGGATGGTGTTATGTATTTATATATTCAGATTTGTAAATATACCCCTGAATATTAACCTTTCTATTTTACAATCACATAGAAGCCTATATTCAATGATTTTTTTTTTCCTCTTTAAATGATGCAATTTATTTGAAATGAGAACATCAGAATTTTAAATTTCTCTGGAAAATATCAGCGATGAAAGATTTTATTAAAAAAAAAATAATGGAAGCAAGCCTACATCTTGGATCACTTTGAAATACAGAGTCACCCTAATTCCCAGCAATTAACTCTGAATGGCCTCCAGAGAGTTTTCTGCTGTAAAGAAGAGAGTTAAAACATTAACTCACTACTCTCTCTGAGTCTTTATATGTGACTTATTACTGTCATTAATAGATCCTTATCTTTGTGAGGATATCGATGGGGAAGGGAAGTGTTAGATCCACAGAGGGGGCTTCCCCACATCACCAGGGGGGCTGGAAATCCATCCTCATCCTCACAAATCTTTGGCCCCTGGTTTTACAAGCAAAGAGACTGAATCCTGTGGAAGGGCAGAGCTTCAAGATATGGGGTGAAAAGCAGCTCAGCACCCAGGGCAAGAGTGAACTCAAAACATTCTACACCACAGAGGGTGTGGGAGGGGCACGAACTCCAAGATGACTCTGTAGAAGGGCTGGAAAGGTCAAATCAGGGTTATGATTTCCCCCCCCACCCCAGCAAAGAAACAACTTCCTTTAACATCCTAGAGTCTCCTTGCAAACATCGTTTCATCCCTGCAACTTGCTCAGGAGCTGAAATCCATCACCAGGCTTGGAAAGCCTGGAGGGCACAGAGGTGAAAAGTCTCTGTGGAGGTCACCAGATAAATGACTGTCAAGCACAGGGGTGGAGTCATGAGGACCCTGCATCTGCTCTACTGCTCATGTTTCTGCTCTGGGCTGGTACTTGTTCATTAACAAAAGGCCAAGAATGAAGTTAAAAAGCAAAGAAGTAAAAGGAGGAGGAACAATTAGTATTTACCAGCAGATTTTCCAGCTGCTGGGTGTTTTTTCCTTCTGCTTACTGTGCCTTTCTCCAACTGAGAGACAGAAATGGCCCCTCCTTCCTTCGAGGATCTGCCCAATATTTGAATTTCAAGAGTGACTTGCAGGCGAGGTTGCCTCTCAATCATTCCTGCAATAGAAACAACCCAGACAGTGGAGACCTCCCAGCCCTCCCCCCCACAAAAAGGATATAGAGCTTGAGGGTTCCTTCTTCACTGACCTTGTCCACACATTTTCATCCCATTCTACCTCTACCAACCCAAATTTTCTCCCACAATCATGGAAACAGCAGCAAGTGCTCGGCTCAGCTGCAGCTGCCTCTGCCCATGTGCTCACTCTCTGGTTTCTAGGGATGCACGGAAATAGTGACGGGTTCCCAGCAGAGGCAGGAGGTAGATTGAGGGGGTGGATAAAGCAGAGAGAGAAAATGAGAGCTTTGATCTTGCTGTGCTCTGCTGGGGCAGCGCTGAGCGTGTGGAGGCAGAGGCAGCATCTTTGGGCTGGCACTGCTCATACACCCTGTGCTCACTGAGTCCCAGCATGGTGGGGCTGGAAGGGAGCTCTGGAGATGCTNGCAGATCCACTACTGAACATCCAGCAACACCTCTATTTCCACATTACAAACCTCTCACGCATGAACACCACTAATTTAAGAAAGCTTTGGAAAATTTTTGCTGGGGTTATTTTCCAGCTGATTTTCATTCCTTGCCCTGGGCACCTTCGTGGTATAAGCATGGATGAGAAGGAGAGAAAAACAATCCATGTTCTCTTAGAAATGATGTGTCCATGCTGCAGGGAGGCCTGTGAGGTCAGGGGATTGAGCTTGGCCTTCCTTTTAGGGCAGCCATAGCCTGGGTTTAGCTCCATGCCTGCATGAAGCTCCCTGCACATCTGGCCACAGCTGGGGAACAGGAAATTTCTATTCCATGGCCACCAGATATCAGTATATACAAGGTGGGAAACTGAGGCACAGAGGGAAACTCCTGATGCTTAGAAAATCCGAAGTGTCCAGACTGCAATTTCTAATGCAAGAAATCACTGTCTTTCAGAGTCCTTACAGGCTGGAGGATGGAAAAAGTGGTGGAAACCCACAGAAATGAATGTTATGATCTCCTCCTTCCTTCCACAGGCAGCTGCTTCTTATTCCTGCCTGTGTCAGGCTTCTCAACCCATTTTCTAATATTTTTTTGATAAAAAAAATCATTGAAGCAGCACAGTAATTGCAGAGGTGCCCAGCACCACTCCATGGCTCCTGCCCTGTCCAGCTAAATCCACCTGTAGCCCCTCACAAATACTTTAAGCTCTTTAGTCATTCTGGGTTTGTGCAGCCTCGGAGGAATTCCATTGCACTAATGAATATGGCTTTTACTGAGATTACTATTATCACTTTCCAGAAGCCTTTTAAAGCATCTCATTTCTTACCCCGGGGTTTCCTTGCGAGGAAACCTGGAGCCTGTATTTCTGGGGAGTCCTGCACAAAGCAGCCAAGATAAGATGCAGAGAACATCCACCCTGTGATCCCCTGCCTTCAACCTCATTCCTGCAAATCCAGCCTGACTCCAGTACTTGATACCCAGACCTACCAAGTTCTGCTGTATCTCAGCCCAGACAAGGATCTTCACTCCGTCCTTCCTGGGGCTTTGACAAATAATCCAAGGATCAGCCCCTGATTGTTCCAGCAATGAAAGGACGTAGACAACAGAGCTCAACTGCTCCAGGACTTTGCAGGATTCCTCCCTGTCTTCCTTTTGTCAGCTCTGTTTCTAAGGTTGCAGCCTTCATGAGAAAGGTGAGTTGCCCTGGCAACATCCCAACACTCTGCCCAGACCTAAATTACATGTCAGTCTCTGAGAAGATGATGAACTGGGGGAATCTGCAGGATTGCTCCTTCTGAACCAGGTTTTTTCATCCTGGTTTCTCCCCAGGGTTAACCACTAGTGCTTAAACTCTCTAGTAAATAAGAGAAAAATTAAAAAAAATAGGTGGAATGGCCCATTTCTGAGAATTCAGTGAACATCTGCCTGTCAGTAGCCAGTGGAGCCCCAGGGGAAGGTTCTGATGCTGGAAACTCCCACCCATAGAGGCTCTTGGACCACAAGGGTTGAAAGTAGTTCAGGAGACATCCTGGTCCAAGGAGAAGACAAAGGGAGCTGGGGTGAGATGGTTTCTGCTCTAAGTCCCTTTACTCACATCTCCTACCACTAAAATCAGTGTTCCTCTCTGGCCCATGCAGGGATGACCAGAGCAAGGCAACTTGGTGTTTTCCAAACCTTAAACCCTGCAACCAGAGCACCACAGGCTCCACAGCTTCTGAACTTCTGCCTAGTGCAGCATAAACTCCTCGAGCCAGCACTTGGGGAGCCATGGGGACGTGCCATGCCTTGAGGGATGCCTATTTCTCCATCTCTTTGGACTTCCCTCTCCAAAAGGAGAGGTGTACGTGCACCATGGAGTGTTGACATCACATGGTGAGAAAGGGGAGGCAGGCAGAGGCTTGGTGAGCTTGGGGGAAGCCTCCTCTTGTGCACTGGGAGGTCTACACTCTCCACACCAGGAAGGTCTGTGGTCCTCAGTCAATAAATAATTCAGGAAAATTTATGCAACCATGATTGGAGCATGTCTGTGTGTCTTTGTGACATCTCCCAGGCACCATGGGTTGGATCAGTCAGGCTGGGGAGCCCCAGCCCCAGCATCTGTGGGTGCCCAGATCCTCTGAAAAAACCTGAGAGACTTGGGGTTGTTCAGCCTGGAGAAGAGAAGGCTCCAGAGGGACCTTATAGTGACCTTCTAGTACCTGAAAGAGGCCTATAGGAAGGTGAGGGAGGATCTGTTCACAAGCATTTGGAGCAAAAGGACAAGGGGTGATGGTTTTAAGCTAGAAAAGGGTAGATTTAGGTTAGACATTAGGAAAAAGTCCTTTAATATGAGGGTGGTTGATCATTGAAACAGGTTGCTCAGGGAGGTGGTGGAGGCCCCATCCCTGGAGACATTCAAGGTCAGGCTTGATGGGGCTCTGAGCAACCTGCCCTAGGTAGAGATGTCCCTGCTTATTGTAGAGGGGTTGGACTAGATGGTCTTTAGAGGTCCCTTCCAACTCAATACATTCTATAATTCTATCACCTCTAGTTTCTTAACAGCCTCGCCCAGTGTTTCCTCTTTGCAGGAGACCCTGAGGTCCCATCTGTGGAGACAACAGGGAGACAATGCACCCCCTTGACACACAGAGGAGGGTGATGCCCAAAGGTCTCGACCATTTCTACCCCTGGGCTCCTCCACTCAGGGCACAGAACCACTGTGAGGAAACTCTGACAGCCAGCCAGCCAAACCCCAGCTCATCCTCATTCAGGCCAGGAGTGAAAGATCTCAGAAGAATGATGTGCCCAGGAGCCATTAACATTCAAGAGGAGTGAAAAATTACAGCCTAAATCTGCAGTGAATGTCCCTGCTACTGCTGGAGCTTGGGTGTCAGGAGCATTTCCACGGTGTCCAGCAGCACGCAGGGAGATTTCAGTCCTGAACACACAACCACTTTCATGGGGTTTAAATTTAAACGTATCTCACTTTGCTTTTTCTTTTCTTTTTAATTTTTTTTCCTTTTTTTTTTTCTTTTCTTTTGGGCTTGTTTGGGGTTTTTTGGCCTCTTGCATTTAAGAAGAAAGAAAGAAGGGAGAACATCAGCACAGATCCCATCAGTGCCAAGCCTGATGCTGGCGAAGCAGACAGCATTCAAGTCGTGATCTTATTATTAATTTCAAAGTGAATTTAATAGAGCACTTAACACTCAATGAACATGAAGAAAACTGTCAAGAAGAAGAAGAAGAAGAACACAGTCGAGGACCAACATTTTGGATGTTGAACCTTGTTCTTCAGGGCTTTCTGCAGCCCAGCTCCTGGGCTTTTCTCCAGTGGGCAGAAACAAAGGTGTTTTCCTCATCAGAGCTAATTAATTCTAATGAGTTCAGTGCAACAAGATGTTTTGCACATGAGCTGCCAGGTCAAGGCAGGGGTTGCCTGGCCTGCATCTTCACATGGAAACCATCTCCTGCCTTCATTAGGAGCTGATCCCACGGAGCAATAGCTCATGCAAGTCACGTCACCACCTTCCTTCTGGGAGAACAAGCCTCTAGCAACTGGGATGGAGCTTAATGAGGAGGAGGGGGGACAACCCTCCCCACCTGCCTGGTGTGAGGGTGCAGGGCTGTGTTTGATGTCCCTTTCAGGAGTGGTTGGTGAGGGGCTGTGGCATCTTTGATGCCATCTGGTTGTTTCCAGGGGGAAAGAAGCGGTTAGGTGGGAAAGGATGCAGAAGCGATGCTGTTACCCAAATGCAATAGGGCAGGGGTGATGTGAACTAGAGGGAAGTTCTCAATCAAAGTTGGATTTTTTTAATGAAAAACCTTTTTTTTTTTTTTCCCCCAAGAAAAGCTTTGGGAATGTGTTTTAATTACCATATCTGAGAGTATGTGTGAAAATAAAACTAAACATGCCTGTGCATCCCTGTGCTCACTCCTCTGCTACCTCCCTTTCAGCTCTGGAGCCTCCAGTACAAGAGGGACATGGACCTGTTGGAGCAGGACCAGAGGAGGCCATGAAGATGATCAGTGGGTTGAAACATCTTTGCTTTGGGGTCAGGCTGAGATAGTTGGGCTTGTTCAGCCTGGAGAAGAGGAGGCTTCAGGGAGACCTTCTTATGGCTTTCCAGTATCTGATGGGGGCTACAAGAAAGCTGGGGAGGGACTTTTTACGAGGGCTTGTAGGGATAGGATGAGGGGTAATGGCTTCAAACTGGAAGAGGGGAGATTTAGACTAGAAGTTAGGAAGAAGTTTTTCAGTCTGAGGGTGTTGAGACCCTGGCCCATGTTGCCCAGGGAGGCTGAAGATGCCCCAACACTGGATATATTCAAGGCCAGGTTGGATGGGGCCTTGAGCAACCTGGTCTAGTGGGAGGTGTCCCTGCCATGGCAGGGGGGTTGGAACGAGATGATCTTTAAGGTCCCTTCCAACCCAAACCATTCTATGAATCTATGGTTCTTTCTGCCAATGGAAAGGGTGACAAGGAAGAAGAAAGGGACCAAAACCTGAAGGAAACATGGCCACATTTCAGCAGCTTTTGGTATTTTTTGTGACAAGTTTAATTTTTCCATAAGAAAAGCTTTTTGTTGGGAAGAAGACTATTGCAGACTCTCCTGTAAAAGTCAACTTGTAAATATTGGCCAGCTCCTACTATAGGACCTGAAATTATTTTACTCTTCATTCCATATTCCCATAAGTGCTGTTAAATCCCTTTAACAGATAATGAAACCGAGGCAAGGCACGATATAAAGCCACGCAGTAAATCCTGGGCAGGAACAGAGCCAAGCAGAGATTCTCCTGCTCTGCAGACAGGTAAACATTATTTATCTGCTGTTTTTAATTGGGTCTAATGGGGACCATCTTATCCCCTCCACCGTGCTCCTTTCAACCTTCCCTCCAGAGGGTCTGTTCTGTCCATTCACAGGAATCATCTCCATCACCCTCTGGGTGAGCAGCAGAGTCCTTCTCCCAGCCAGCCAGGGGTCTCAAGTGCAGGCATGAGGTGGGCTTTGTTCTTCAATTGATGCAGCAGAAAACACTCAATGATGAGTCACAAAGATGCTGAAGGGAGTGGAACATCTCCCTGCTGAGGAAAGGCTGAGGGAGCTGGGGCTCTTTAGCTTGGAGAAGGAGACTGAGGGGTGACCTCAGTAATGTTTATAAATATATTAAGGGAGAGTGTCAGGAGGATGGAGCCAGGCTCTGCTCAGTGGTATCTAATGATAGCACAAGGGGCAATGGGTGCAAGCTGGACCAGAGGAGGTTCCACAGCAATAGGAGAAGAAACTTCTTCGTGGTGAGGGTGCCAGACACTGGCCCAGGCTGCCCAGGGAGGTTGTGGAGTCTCCTTCTCTGGAGATGTTTAAAACCCACCTGGATGTGTTCCTGTGCAACTTGGTCTAGCTGATCCTGTTCTGGTGGGGGGATTGGACTAGATGATCCTTCGAGGTCCCTCCCAACCCCTGACATTCTGTGATTCTGCCCTGTCAGGGCCCTGTGCTGGGAGGAAACGTTTATCGGCCGTGACAGCCTCTGTCTGGTAGCATAAGGAGTGGCAGGGTGATGGATACAGCCTTTTCTTGCTCTAGCTCCAAGGAGCATTTTGCTTTTAGGTTGGTGTTTGGGCAGCCAGATCACATCTGCTACTGTCTTTAGAGCCCGTTGCAGCAGCCAGCAGTGATCCCCTCGGGTCCCAGATAATGTTTCAGGAAGCTGCTGGGGCACGATCACCATGCCAGGCATCCTCCGACCTGCCCTAGCAAGAGGCAGCAACGCAGCCTTCAGTCAAGAGCTACAGCTACAAAGCTAAGTGAAAAAGCCCAGAAGTCCTTGGGGAGCCACCAAAGTCCCTGAAGTTATCCATGCTCCAAACTGTCGTCAGGCAATTAGTCACTCGAATGAAAACCCAGCAGGAGCAACCCCAAAGAGCACAGAAATCCTGCTGGTGGTCCCATGGAACACATCAGCACTGTCCAGTCCCTGGGTATCTCCAAGACAGAAGGGGCTGTTTGAGGCTTTTGGGGTCCAGCACGAGAATAATCACTTCCATTTAGCATCCAGACAGGGTATTTATAGAAAACCATTAAACCAAATCCAATCTTCTTACGTCCTCTCTTGTACACTGTTCATTCCATTTCATTTGCTCTTGAGAGCAGCCTGTGCCTGAGCCCGAGGACATCACGCTGCAGGGACCAGCTCGCCTTCGGTTTGTTTTTATCTACAGCTGGTAACTAGGTTAAAATCTAAAGTAGGACTAATCAGGCTAAAAATAACACTGCTCCCACCAGGGGATGAGGTCATCACCACCATCCGCATCACCACTGATGTTGGTGTGCCCCTGGCACCTGGCAAATAGCGTCGCTTTTAAAGGTAATTTAGAATCATAGAATTGTCAGGGTTGGAAGGGACCTTAAAGATCACCTTGTTCCAACCCTCCTGCCATGGCAGGGACACCTCCCACTACATCAGTTGCTCACAGCCCCAGCCAGCCTGGCCTTCCAAATGTCCAGGGATGGGGCTTCCAGCACCTCTCTGGCCAACCTGGGCCAGTGTCTCCCCACCCTCCTGGGCAACAACTTCTTCCTAACATCTCAGCTGAATCTCCCCACCTCTACTTTTGAGCCATTCCCCCCAGTCCTACCACTACCCAACAGCCTCAAAAGTCCCTCCCCATCTTTCTTGTAGCCCCCTTCAGATCCTGGAAGGCCACCAGAAGGTCTCCTCGGAACCTTCTCTTCTCCAGCCTGAACAACCCCAACTCTCTCAGTCTGTCCTTGTAGCAGAGGTGCTCCAGCTCTCAGATCATCCTCATGGCCCTTCTTTGGACACGTTACAGCACATGTTTTAATAAAATTGTTGCCTTTCCCCAAGCTCTGCCTTCTCCATGCATTCATTTGTATTTATGCCCCATATCGGGCACGATGCTCTGTTGCATTTCAGCCCAGTGCTAAACATCATCATGATCTTGGGATTGTGAAAACTCTTAGAAAAGGGATTTAGTTGAAAAAATCAGTGCTGTATCTTAAGTTTTTCCAAGGGCACAGGTGAAGAGTGGGGAGAGGTTGTCTGGGATGGGTGACATTGTTCATATCCAGATACTTTGTCTGGGAGCAGGGATGGATTTGAAAACTGGGTGGTCTTGCCTAACCCAAGAAGAAATCTCTCTCTGCTCCCATGTAACGATGACCCCCTTCAGCCATCGTAGCTGAGGGCTGAGAACGGGAGAATCTCACTAATCCTGCAGCTTCTGGAAGCCCCACTCAGTTCAGTGGTTCCTGGCTGAATTTATTGCTTCCCCAGCTTGTTGCCTACCTCTCACTTGTGGCCATGCTGGGACTCAGGGCACTGGAGCAGGTGCATCTTTAATCCATCTCAGCAACGCTTCTCATCTTATATTCCCCCCAGATTTCTCAGTAGTCCTCTGAGAGTTCACTGACCTCTCTAGACTGTCTGAGAGGCTGAGAGACATCCCACACAGACAGAATCATTGAGCCATTAAGGTTGGAAAAGACCTTTAAGATCATCAAGTCCAACCATCAACCCAACACTGCTATAACCACTAGACCATGCCCTGAAGTGCCCCAGCAGGGAGGTCTACATACACTGGTTGACCCAGGAGTGCCATTCACACTCAAATTTCCCATCATTTTGCACTTTTCAGGAGACATCAACCAGCGAAGCAAGAGGAAAACACATCAGTACCACCACTACAAGTCCTGAGCTGGTGATGCTGGTTTTGCTTTGAGCTTGTACAACACTGAGCAGGGGTGAGCTCCTGGGTGACAACCACACTGAATTATCACAGTCCACCCCAAACCCACCTTTATCTCCTTGATTTGAACACACTCTCAGCCACAGCCCTCCCCAGCTAACAAGAGCAGACCTGCACACTTAGATTTCAAGCTGTTACGTACTTAGGAGCCTCTTGTGTCCTTGGATATAAACAGTTTCAGGAACAGAGCCAAATCACACCCCAGGCCACAATTTATTGTGTTTTTTTAAGAAAACGGGAGCATAATTGATCTCTGCACAAACTCTCCAGAAAAATCAGCCTTATCTCAGCCCTACTTACAGCATCTCAACATAATGGGGGCTATTTATGGCCCTGCCTCCTCCAAAATAAAACACATTCTTTAAGCCATTTGCAAGCGAGATCATCTCTGTTTCTTCAGCAAATGTATAAATAATGATAATGCAGCTAGAGACACGCTTTATAACTAGGTCTTTGGCAGCATGGGGAGTTGCATCAGTCTGTGCAGATGTTCAACCTTCATGGACAAGCACATGGTGCCTTTTCATAATAGTCCAAAGCCCTTTTGCAAACAGAGGGGAGGTATTTGTATTGCTGCCCTGGCTCAGGCTCTCGGGAGGCATTGAGCCCCCAGAAACACAGATGGATCTGATTCATTTCTCTTTATCTCCCACTACAGATCACCTCCTGACTCTGCAGAGGTGCCAGACACTTCCAGCCCCCCTCCTCTGCCCCACAGCACCACTTGCAGCTCAGCCCTGGGCAGGATTGCTCACTGGCTTTTCACTGCAGAGAGAGGGTCCAGCAAGAAAAGGGTAGAAAAATAGAATTCCCAACACTTGTATTTCACGCAGCCTGGAAATTTCCCCACTCCCAGCAGAGCTGTGGTCACCCACCCTGTTTGGCAACAGGTTTGAAAAGCCCAGAGTAGGCACTGGGAGCTCCAGCTCCTTGTCTCACCTTGTTTAAGCTCTCAAAATGCTTAAATTAAAACCAAACAGATAAAAATATTCACGTTTTCCCTTCCTATGACAACGCACGGATTTCCATCTAGAGATCACACAATGTTTATTTGTGTCAATAACTAGAAATTCTGACTTCCCAGCCTGCTCTCAGGTGGCCTGGATGCCTGCACATCTTTGCCTGCAGCACCAGAGGTACCTCCAGCAGCAGCAGCAGCGTAGGAGGAAGGAGCCAGAGACACCACAGGCTTTACCCACGGCTCCAAACCCATCTGCAGCAAAGACACAGTTAAACCCCAACTCCCAAGCTGGGTTTCAGGTTTCTTTAATACCCTCAAAATGTTTTTATTGTTTCTTCTGGATTCCTCACTTGGCACGAGGCTGTTCCCCAGGAGAACATTTAAGATTGCGTTTGGCATACACCGGTTGTCCCCCACTCCACTCATCAGAAGAAGGAGCAGAGCCCCGTGGGGAATGGCTTCCCCATCAGTGCAGGGATCAATTAGGCAGGATGCAAATTGCTCCTAACTCCTGCATATGTGCTGCCAAGAACATAAAAGCTTATTAGCAATGGAGTTATCAGAAGCAGCATTAACAAGGAGTCTGGGAACGGATGGATAGAGAAATCCTTGATTTAAGTAAGGGATAGCAGGGAAAATACATATTCATACCAAGCCTCCTGGGAAAGCAATTTGTAGGAATAATCCACATTTTGGTAGCGTGGAGAGCCACTGGCTGACATAATGTGTTCTGTAATGAATGGCTGGGAAAGCGTCCGAGTCAACAGCCATCCATCATCTGCAGCCACAGCAGGGATCATTGTCACAGCTCGGGAGTGAGCAGAGAATGGGCAGCACGGAGCTGGGCCTGGGGTGGCCACCGAAAGGCATCGGGGTGCAGGGCAGGTCCATGCGGCCAGTGAGCAACCACAAAGGCTCTGAACATCTCAGGCTGTCACCTGCTGCTCTTGTCAGAGATAAAACGCACATGGGTGCTGCTCTCCTGCAACTGAGCTGGACCCGCTCCCAGGGTGTGAGACAGGACAGGGATGTTTGTTGGAGCGGGGCCAGAGGAGGCCCCAGCAATGCTGGGAGGGCTGGAACCCTCTGCTGGGAGAGTTGGGCTTGGTCAGCCTGGAGAAGAGAAGGCTCCAGGGAGACCTTCTTGGGACCTTGCAGGACTTCAAGGGGCCTGTCAGAAAGATGGGGACAGACTTTTTATCAGAGTCTGTTGGGACAGGACAAGGGGTGGTGGTTTCAATCTAAAAGCGGGAGATTTAGACTAGAGAGAAGGGAGAAATTTTTGCTGCTGAGGGTGGTGAGAGCCTGTGCCAGGTTGCCCAGAGAGGTGGTGGCTGCCCCATCCCTGGCACCATTGCAGGGGAGGTTGGATGATGCTCTGAGCAACCTGCCCTAGTTACAGATGTCCCTGCTCAGTGCAGGAGGATTGGACCAGATGACCTTTAAATGTCCTTTCCACCTCAAGCCATTCTGTGACTTTTTGCTTTTTGCTGCAGGCCTGAGGTGAAAGTTTAAGCTAAAGACTTGTGGGATGGAGGAGAAAAGACTCAGTTCCCTCACGCTGATAAATGCGTTTCAGCCTCAACTCCTTTCTCAGCACTACTGCAGATTGCTCAGAAGTTGACTGCCAGCAGTGGAGCATTAGTTTCTGGGAGACAGGAATCAAACTGTGGCATGGATGGACCCAAAGCACAAAGAAGCTCCAAGCAAACCAGCATTAGTGCCAGCACTTTGGTGTTAAACAAGACAGCACCTGCAGATGCTTTTTTAATGGTGAGTGGAGAAAGGCTACAAATAAACACCCCAAACACTGATAAAACTGGATATACCCTGAGATTTTCTGCCCTGGTTGTGTGGGCAAGGAACACACACTGGTCAGAAGGTCCTAGCAGGAGATGAATGACCAAGACCTGGATGTCCATCCCCTTGAGGTGCACCATACCAAGAGGCTGAGCTTTGCAGTGACACCCAATGTTGTGACCTCAGCAGCTGTGGGTCTTACACACACATACCATGGTTGAATTCCAGTTCCTGGCTTTGCTGTCTGACAAAAGCTGCCCTGTGCTGGGGGTTGGGTTTCTAATCTTCCCTCCCTCCCCCTTACCTGAAACTCTCCCCAGACCCAGCAGCAAGCTCAAAGATGGAAGCTACTACTTCTAAATGCACTCAGCAGAGAAAAAAACAAGCAGGCAAAACCTGATGTGTCATCCTGCTCTTACAAATCCTGCCCACAGAGCGCAATTAAGAACAAGATCACTCAGCAGTGGCTTTTCCAGAACCTCCCGCATCGCCCTCCCCTGCCTGGCAGGAGGGAAGGGGAGACATCAGCCTCCTCTGATCAGGAACTAACGCTCAGCTCAGAGCCAAGACAAGGCAGCTGAACCAAATCTGATTAATTAGAGTATCCAGACAGGCAGAATCCTTCCTATGCTCCTTGCAACACAGCCACAGAGATTCTGTTTTACCTTCACTCAGCAGAGAAAGATCCTCTCCAGGAATGGCCTTAATGCCCCCACCACCGCTGTGTCTCTTGGTTCAGAAGCAGCACTGGCTGGCAAGGGAAGGCTCCCAGGGATGCTGATGGCTTTCGGATGGGATAAAATAGAGAAGATACAAGTCCTGCTTCAGGCAGGAGCTCAGATCCACTCTCAGAGTGGGCAGAAGCTGCTGTCCATTTGCTGCCAAGTGATCTGCAGGAGGCAGATCTTGTGCTGCCAGCTCTTCTTCCTCAGGCCAACACCAAACTCAGCAACATCCCCTCAGCAGAACCTCATCTTTTATTCTTCACCTGTTTGCACTTCTCCATCTCCAATCAGACAAGGAGGAACGCACCAGAAAGAGAGCTCAGCAAGTGACCCCAACAAGAAGTTCCTCCACCTGACCCCAAGAGGAACTCTCTTCAAACTCATCAGTTCCTTGTTGCTTCTCTTCAACTGACTCAATTCCTGTTTCCTCTCAGACTGATTTGGTTCCTGGTTAATATCTCTCTACCCTCACCCACCACCCCAATGACAATCACCTGGGGGCAGTTGGGACCTCACACAGCTGGGCCAGGTTCTGTTTCTGGGGCCTTGAGGATGGATTGTGACTCATCCATAGGTCAACTCCAACTCGGGGCCCACAGCCCAGGCCCCAGCACTTCAGATCTGAAGGACGTTCTATCTTGGTGTCTCACGTGTCTCATGTGTGCAATCACATCACAAAAGCCAGCTCCATGGGGAGAGCAGAGACCATGGGTGAAGGCTGAGGAAGAGGTTCCTGCTACATTGAGGCCACTGGGGGCTTCAAACCAGGCAGGACCTTATGGTGCTGTATCACTCAGCACTGCTACGACTGCCACTGCTCTGCTTTAGGCAACCAGAGGAAGCCTCCCCCATTCATATAGGGCCAGCTGCTCAAGGTAAAGGCTGCTGTAGTCTAGTGACACACTCCCATTAGCTCTGATAATCCTGGATTTGGACTCAGAACTGGATTTCACAGGAGCTGTGCTGGACTTGTAGCACCATCCAAGGGCTCTTTGCAGAGATGGAGCTTCCTTTGCAATTTTTGCAGCATAGATAATCATAAATAGCACATTTACACTGGCAAACTGGGCAATGCTCAGGCCTGTGCCCTCAAACAGGGCTGTTGATGCTCCTGAACTGCTAAAATGGCCCAAATATGGGCAAATATTTGGTTTGCCAGGAAACAGATGTCCCTGTTTTGCAAGGTAAGGCTCCTCCCTGAGCTACTCTCACGCTGTGCCCAAGCATCACCTGGGACAGCACTTGTTGGAATGGGACAGGGTCACGTCAAGGAGCAAGTTGGTATTTGTAAAGTCTAGTCATTGACAGGTTGTGCTCAAGAAATGCCCCATCCCTGTCCTTGTCCCTGTCCCATTTGTCAGTGTAGATGAATCTCAGAAAGGCAAATAGAAGACAGACAAACTATCATAGAATCATAGAATGGTTTAGGCTGGAAGGAACCTCTAGAGGTCATCTAGTCCAACCTCCCTACACCAGCAGGGACATCTCTACCTAGGACAGGTTGCTCAGAGCCCCAGCAAGCCTGACCTTGAATGTCTCCAGGGATGGGGCCTCCCCCACCTCTCTGGGCAGCCCATTCCACTGATCTATCACCCTCATGTTAAAGAACTTTTTTCTAATATCCAACCTAAATCTCTCCTTTCCTAGCTTAAAACCATGACTCCTTGTCCTATCATTACAAACCCTTTTGTCCCCTACTGCTACCTCTCTCTGGAGTGATTCACAAACTATTTGCAGCCACTCTGGGTGCATCCACACCTTCCAGCAGGTGGATTGCAGCAGACTCCAGGAAGATGCCAGCAGAGTGGCCCAGGTACAAAGCAGGTAAAGAACAATCAGGTTTCATTAAGCAGCACAGCATGCTCCCCCACCAGAGTGCTTGGCTCTGATCTCACTCCATTCCTGAGGTTTACGAAGCTATTAGGAGATAATTTGGTCATGTGGTAGGAGAAGCAACTTACTCAGCTTTGGGGCTGTTGATTTGTTTTGGAGGTTTTTCTTCGTTCATTCCTCCCAGCCTTTTCTGATTTCTTTTTCAAGCTCTTACAGCAAATCCATGTTTATTTGTTAACTCATATTTGTTGGCTTGGTTTATCCTCTGCTTTGGCATGATGTCATGAAGCCACTAATGGCATGGATGGGATGAGATAACTCCCTGGAGCCTCAAAAGACTGGAAAATTCAGATTATGGCAGCCCAACCTATAAGGAGTTCAATTCCTAGGAAACACTGAATGCCCCAAACTTGACACACTCAGTTTTTCATTGCTTTTGAAAATTTTAATGTTAAGAATGGTGCTGCCTGTGGCCAGTGAGTGTGAAATTGTCCATTTTTATAAGGCTCTCTGGGGTTTTCTAGTCTGAGAAATTTAGTTTGAAAACTTGCTTTAGACATTTTGTTCATATTCTTGAAAGAGCAGCTTAAACAAGACATAAATCAGAGGTGGGAAGAGCTGTTTAACTAGTTTTTAAACATTTCCAGGGCTGGTAGTTCCTTAACTGCTCTTGAGCAGCTTGAGTCTCATCCTTGAAAGCAAAACCTACCCCTTCTCAAAGTCACAACCTACCACAAAATCATTCTCCATTTCAAACTTGATATAACCCTGAGATCAGCCAGCAGGCATTGTGTGCAAGCAATGAACTTCTCAATGATGCCTGCAGCTAAAATGGCTCCTATGAGATTTATCGTGAAGGTCTTTTAGAAAACTGGACACCAGAAGCATCGTGCAGCTGCACAAGCATAAGAACAGTGGTGAGAATAGGTGTGTTGGCCTGAATTCCCTCACTCTGCCCTCTGGAGTGGCAGATATGAGCTGGCAGCTGCTGTATGAGGTGGGTGAGTTGAGTGGGGTTAAGCAGGTTCCAGAGGACTGTGGAGGATCTGCAGGGGAAAGCCTGGACTGGGGGGACACGGAGTGGGGACAATTTGGAAATGGCTCCAGCAAGATGGTCTGCACATAGAATCATAGAATCACAGAATGGTTTGGGTTGGAAGGGACCTCAAAGATCATCTAGTTCCACCCACCCTGATATGAGCGGGGACACCTCCCACTAGACCAGGTTGCTCAAGACCCCATCCAACCTGGCCTTGAACACCTCCAGGGATGGAGCATCCACAACCCTCCTGGGCAACCTGTGCCAGTGTCTCACCACCCTTAGAGTGAAGAACTTCCTCCTTACATCTAATCTAAATCTCCCCTTCTCCAGTTTGAAGCCATCACCCCTCATCCTATTGCTACCAGCCCTTGTAAACAGTCCCTCCCCAGCCTTCTTCTAGGCCCCCCTTCAAGAAGGCATGGAGCATGGTGCATGGAGCTGGAAAGTGACTGTCACCACTGTTGCTCCAGGATTAGTCTTGCTCTTTAAGACACAGTTTAATTTTAAGAGAGATCTGCAACTCTGCACCTCTGGGAAGGTACCACAGACACCCAGCCCAATGCTCTTCCCACTGCTCTCTGCCCAGCCTGCTCTTCCAAACCACTCACACCTAGAAAACATTTACAGAAGGTCGAAGCTGTGTGAGCATTTCCCTACAAACCCCCAGGCTGTAGAGCTCTAAAATCCATCCTCCAGCTTGTTTTCAACAGCTCTTGGAGGGTCTAAAGGCTCCTGCCCTGGTTCCTCCACGGGCGATGCTCGCCGTCAGCAGCGCTGCTGGGAGCTCTGCTGCCAAGGCTCAGCCTCTTGACTTCCTCTTGTGGTGGAGTTTCTCCTTGTCATCCTGACCCTATTCAGTCCTTGTGCTTAATGAATTCCTGGCGCTTTATTAACAGGAGATCTCCAAGTGTGATAAAGGCTATTTAAAAGTGTTGGATGAGTTGCAAAGAAAAAGCAAATCGAGTGCTGTCATCAAAGATGCTTCGCTGCAGAAGGTAAGAAATCTTTACTGAGCAGCAAAGAGCATCTTAAGGTGCAGAAATGGGACCTGGCGGACTGGGACTTGTGCCCTTGGTTTTTTTCACAGACAAACATGTATGACCTTGCTGAGCATCCAAAGGGGTCTAATCCTGTGAAGTGCTGAACCCTTTTCTATTGATCCAGCAAAATTCTACAGCACCTGACACCCAGAGCATGCCGAGAGGATTTACTGAACAGAGATCAGAGTCCTGACTGCTTTGAAGATGCAGCCCTTTTGTCTCTCCATGGCATATATTGAAGCGCTGGGACCCAAGTTGTGGACCCCAAGTTGTTGTTGACCTGTGGATCAGTCACAACCCAGCACAATGTTTTGTTTATCCCACTGGCTTCAGGCTCCGGAGGCAGAACCTGCCCCATCTGGGTCTCTTGGCTCCTCCCTCACTCAGGTGATCATGGGATGGTGGGTGGGGCCAGGACTATATCAACCAGAACCTGCCCCACCTGGGTCTCTTGGCTCCACCCTCAGTCAGGTGATCAGGGGGTGGTGGGCGGGGCCAGGACTATATCAACCAGGAGCTGATGAGTTGGCACTTCTTGTGTGTGGCTTCTGGTGGGGCTGCATCTTGCTGAGCTCTCTTGGTGGTGTCCTTCCATGTAGAAGGGCCCCTGAGGAGCCATCTCTGTCTATGTGTCCTACTGTGTGGCACCACAGTGGGCAGTGGAGGAGCTGGGCCCATAGGAACCTGTGGCAGGAGCATTTGAAAGAAGACTTCTGAGGAGATGTTGGTGAGTTCAGTGTTGGCCTGTGTGACCAGGAACTGATGGCAGCATAAAATGATGATGGCTGAACCGGCACTGGTCCAGGGCTACGCTGTGCCCATGGGCACATCAGGCTGGGCTAGCTGGGGCTTTGCTCATCCCTCTTCCCTGTAGAGAGTAAATGTGCCCTGAGGTTTATTCCACAGCTGCAAGTTTGAACTGGGATTTAAATCTTGAGAGATGCGTTGGTGATACAGGACCTGAAATCCCCTAAATTTTCTCAGAAGATAAACTCTTAAGGGATTAACGTCGTGACTGTTCCTTCTGAAAAGGAGGAGGTGGAGGAACCTGCTGGAGCAAATCCTTAACATTGTGTTGCTGCTGTCCCTCCTGCCACACAACTAGCCAGCATCTCCACCTGACAGATAAATCCTTCAATAGAGGAATGGCCTTTTTTTCTTTTTTTCTTCCTTTTTTTTTCACTCATAAGCCAGGGCAATGAGCAAAGGTTAAGTCATGGCTGAAGTTCAGCCTTTAGAAGGATGAGAACGTAGAGGAGAATAAAGGTTTATTGCTAAAGAAGAGAGGAGAGATTGAAATCTTTTTTTTTCTTCACCCCTAATAAGAAAAATAAACACTTTCATAACTAATACAAACATATAGGCCAGAAGGAGAGGTGAGGGGTTACTCTGCTGGGATGAGTTGCACACACTCCACTTAGCAGTGGCTGGTGAACCTCAACATGGAAACCACAGGGACTCGTGGTGTCCAGGCCAGCAGGAATGTGTTGGAGGACTGGAGAAGGCAAATATAACATCTATGTTTGACAGACCCAGAGCCTGGAAGCACAGACAACCTGATTTCCATATCCCCAAAGACCCTCAAACAAATCATTAAGCAGTTTCTGAGCACCTGGAGGATAATAAAGTGATAAAAAGGAGCCAAAGTGAATTTGCTAAGAACAAATCCTGTCAAACTAATCTGATTTCTTTCTTTGACAGAGTAACTGGTCTCGTGCACAAGGTGGAGAGGAGCTTCAGATGTGATATACCTTGACTTTAGCAAAGCTTTTAACCCGGTCTCACATGGCATCCTAAATAAAAACAGTTTAGGGGAAACCCCCGTGAGGCAGATGCAAAATTGGTGGGAAAATTGTGTTCAAAAAGAATTTATCTGCATGTAGTTGTCAAAAAAGGGAGGATTTCTCATCTGGAGTCCCATAGGAAATTGGTCCAAGTCCAAACACTTCTTTTGAAAACAACAATGATAGCAAAAATAAGAGACTTTCAAATTATTGTGTGTGACTGAGCTAAGCTTGGGAAGTACAGGGTTGGAATTCAGAATGAAAAGGGTGCTAGCAAAATAGTGTGAAAGAAGTAAAGGTGAAATTAAAAATAAATAAGAGGATTGCATTAAGTAGAAAGACACCAAACACAGAAACGAGAGGCGTAAACTGAGAGGCAGCAGCATAGTAAAGAAGGGACATTTGGGGTCTTTTGTCTTTATTAGCTTTTATTTCTAATCTTTATTAGGTGGGGACACAACTAGAACCTGCATTGGGGTCCCTCTTGCCAACCCCAGTGAAAGGGCAGGTGAGCATCTCTCCTATGAAGACAGGCTGAGAGAGTTGGGGCTGTTCAGCCTGGAGAAAAGAAGGCTCAGGAGGACCTTAGAGTGACCTTCCAGGACCTGAAGGGGCTACAGGAAGGCAGGGGAAGGTCTGTTCAAAAGGGTTTGTAATGACAGGACCAGGAGTAATGGTTTCCAGCTAGGAAAAGAGAGATTTAGGCTGGATATTAGAAAAAAGTTCTTTAATCGGAGGGTGATAGATCAGTGGAATGGGCTGCCCAGAGAGGGGGTGGAGGCCCCATCCCTGGAGACATTCAAGGTCAGGCTTGATGGGGGCTCTGAGCAGCCTGCCCTAGGTAGAGATGTCCCTACTTGAGTAGGGAGGTTGGACCAGATGAGCTCTGGAGGTCCCTTCCAGCCTGAAACATTCTATGATCATTTTACTCCAACTGTCTGGGAAAGACACAACTGGAACATCCTCAGTGATGACCAGGTAGGGTGAGCATTAGGTGGTGCTTCTAAAATCAGGGTAGTTTTCTCTGAAGGAGGCTAACTGAGAAGACTGGGATGCTTGTAGATAGCAGGGACAGCCAGACCAACATCTCCCACAGGAGAGCAGAGTGGGCTGGTCTCGATGACACCCTGAAGCCACTTCCAACCATTCATTTCTGTATCCTCCTCATCTTCCACACCAAGTGTCTTGCAAGATGCAGGGACCACCCCAGCACACCCCACCTTCCCTTGCTAACTAGTATTCTAACCACACTCACACTTCAGTCATGCTGAGTAAACGTGTCGTGTTGAGGCACCGAGGGAGGACACAACTCGAGCTGGCTCCTAAGACCTCGGGTAGCTTCTCAAGATGACCCCTGCTGCCCTCTTTGCTGTATGCAGACAGCCTGACATGATTGCACTGTCAAGGCACAGTGACCTCCTTCCTGCAGAACAAGAGGGGTCATTTTGCCACTCAAACCGTGCTGACATCAGGATGCAGTGTAGTGACATGTGCAGGGTGCAGGGAGGGTCCAGCACCCAGCTCCTTGAGGAGCATCCTTGTAAATACCCAGCACACCTGCTCTGACAGGTCCATTTCTAGGAGCATCCAATTATACTCACCCAGCCCAAGAGGAGGGACACGACCTGCTCTGAGGGCAGCCTGGTGTTCCCCTCCTAGCAGTTCTTACAGGGGCCGAACAAGACCCTTTCTCATCACACTTAGGGGACGCTTTCCAGGCTGAGAGCACAGCAGTTTGTCACCACTCAGGAGGTCAGATTTGGTCCCCGTGCTTGTCCCACACTCATGCATTAGGATGTTAGAAACACATTGAAAATGCAAATAGAGGCAGATCTTAGAGAAGCTGAATGTCATCCCTCTATGTCTTCATTTAAAATCAAATCCAGCTTCATTTGAATGTCCTCCTTGGGCTGGGGCTTAGCAATAATTTTCACTTGTATAAATACCCAATCACAATCTGCATATACATATTTATGCTGTTCCAACAGGAAGGAAAAAGTCATCAATAAAGCATATTATTTCTACAACCACAGCAATAACACGAGCAGCGACAGCAGGAGCAGAGAAAGACCAACTCTCTGGGGCTTTGGTGGAGTACGGGTGCTGCATTTAGCCCTGCATGAGATTAGTTCTGGGAGACAGAGCTTGAAACACCAGCCTGGAGAGCTGGAGCTGCAGCAGCCTTGTAAACGATGGCAACAGTGTCTGCAGGGTCACATCCTGGGCTACATCAAAAGTGTGGCCAGCAGATGGAGAGAGGTGGTTTTGCCCCTCTGCTCTGCCCTGGGGAGACCTCACCTGGAGCTCTGTGTCCAGTTCTGAAGCCCCCAGCACAAGAAGGACATGGACCTGTCGGAGCATGTCCTGATGAGAGCCATGAAAATGATCCAAGGGCTGGAGCACCTCTTCTATGAAGACAGGCTGAGAGAGTTGGGCTTGTTCAGCCTGGAGAAGAGAAGGCTCTGGGAGGACCTTATAGTGACCTTCCAGTACCTGAAAAGGGCCTACAGGAAGGTGGGGGAGGATTGTTCACAAGGGTTTGTAGCGACAGGATGAGGGGTGATGGTTTTAAGCTAGAAAAGGAGAGATTTAGGTTGGACATTAGGAAAAAGTTCTTCAATATGAGGGTGGTTGATCACTGGAATGGGCTGCCCAGAGAGGTGGCGGAGGCCCCATCCCTGGAGACATTCAAGGTCAAGCTTGATGGGGCTCTGAGCAACCTGCCCTAGGTAGAGATGTCCCTGCTGGTGTAGGGGGGTTGGACTCGATGACCTCTGGAGGTCCCTTCCAACCCAAACCATTCTATGATTCTATGATTCACGTGCCACCATTTTCACGCAGTGCTGGGGATGGAGCATGACACGGATGTTTCAGGTCTGAGCCGTGTGTTTCAATCAGCCTGGGGAGCTGCAGAGGAGAGCAAACAGCACGGGAGGGGATAACCCCTGCTCCCTCCAGCTGAGTGGGGCGACAGCATCTCACCAGCAGCAGATTAACAAGCCCACCCTCATGCTTTGGTTGTAGGAGAATTGCAAGTGCCCACAGAGCTGACACAGGCTGTTCCCCACCAAGAAAGGGGCACCAAGGTCCTTTCCACGTTGACATGGTTCAACACTCACTCTGGGGTCTGATCTGTGGCAGGTGGCAAAGAGCACGGGCTGCTGGCTCCTGCTGCAGAAATAGCTGATGTGCACACGCTTTCTGTGCATTCAAATCCAAATTTCCAGGGAGGAGAGGAACAGGCTGGGTCATACTGTCAGAGCAAAGAGCAGCTTTTACATCTATCAGGATTTTCTCTGGTCTCCTCCTCCTCTATACATTAAATTTTTCCCTGTGTTATCTTGGTCAGTGCTGGCATACAGAGCTGGGAACCAGATGGGCTCCTTGCCCTTAAGGTAGGTCTGCAGTTGGTTCCCCAGCACAGCTGAGAAAGAGGATTTGTGTGACGAGCTCTTGAGACCTCAAGCCCTTTGCTCTCCTGCAGATCTCCTGCCTGACAGCAGGTGAGTCACCTTTGGACACGTACAGATGGGCTTGGGATCCTGTGCCCAGACTGATTTTGGCCAGTGTGCAGCATTTTGGATGCCTCATTTCTCCGTCTCACAGGGGCAATGATACAGCTCTTCCCTCACTCTTCTCTCCCATCAATTATCAGATTTTATGTGATGTTGCATGGCAGAGAAAACGCCCTTTCTGCTGCATAGAATCACAGAATCCCAGCCTGGTTTGGGTGGGAAGGGACATTTCAATGTCATCTCATCCAACGCCCTGCAGGGAGCAGGGACATCTGCAGCTAGAGCAGGTTGCTCAGAGCCCCAAACAACCTCCCCTGCAATGGTGCCAGGGATGGGGCAGCCACCACCTCTCTGGCCAACCTGGCACAGGCTCTCACCACCCTCAGCAGCAAAATCTCTTCCTTCTCTCTAGTCTAAATCTCCCTCTTTTAGTTTAAACCCATCCCCCTTGTCCTGTCCCAACAGGCCCTGCTCTCTGCACCTAGAAAGTGGGATAGATCCCTGCTCAGACTGAGACTTTGGGACCAAAGGCCATTTTCTCCTGCTGATCCCTCAGCATTAGGACTCCAGCTTCTGGTGTAATCGAGTTAGAGCTTAATGGACTGAAGGCAGGATGCTGGACTCCAGTTCAAGTGGAATACATCGTAATGCATTAAGTATTTCTCCTCAGATAAATAACTGGAGAAGATGTGTTTCCATTATTTGTGCATGCCCCTGTACAGACATGGCAGAAGGTCTAGGAGACGATTACATTCTTTTTTAATTCAATAAACAAATGTATAATGGTATCTTCTGGGAACCATCCTGCAGAAAAGAGCAGAGATTTGCCTCCCTGCTCCTAAACTCCAATGCTGGTAAAAATCACCAAGAAAAACCCTCTTTTGACTCTAGGCTTCAAGACAAGGAGATAACTTTATCCTCACTCTCCTGAACAGCAGCTCTGGGTGAAGCCCAGCAGGTCCTGAGATCTCTGAGATCCTCCCTTTGGGTCCAAATGCCTTTGCTCCAAGGACAGAGCAGAAGGTCCCCATTAGAATTTGGTCCCCCCCCAGCTCTGGGCAGGCTGTGCTCACAGCAGATCAGTCCATGTTTAGGAGCTTGAAGAGGCAACAGGGACTGATTCCTTCGCCAGGAGAATTTAATTAAGCCTGCTGCTTAACTACGCCACTCTAAATATAGGTTGTGCTTCATGGAGGGAGAAGAGGCAGAGAGATCCTTTATTGAGATACAAAGCAGAGATTTCAGCAGCAGAGCCTCTGAAGCAGCAACACTTCCAGCTGCCAGAGGCATCTCTGAAACCAACTGCTTCTTGGTGGGAGAGAAAAACACAGTCACCACCATCATCTACCTCGTGTCCAGTTCTATTCGTGAGCATCTGTCCCTTGTCTCTGCAGGAGAAGGCCAGGCTGGCCCCAGGAAGGAGGAGAAACCCTGTTTGTGATGCTCACATGGGAAATTGTGTGACAGTTCTATGATTCTATGATATTTCAGCTGAAACCTCAGCTCCTTGGGGTCTCCTGGAGAAGAGCCCCACGCTGTGCCCTTGATCTGCCCTTTCCTCTTTCATCCAGGAGCTGCTGGTGAAATAGCCTTGAGGGCACTGCTGAGGTCCTGCCTTCATCTACCTACACCAGCAAGGGCTGCTTGTCACCCCCCACCGTGCTGCCTGCAGAGCTCTTACGGCTGAAAGACAAAGGTGAGGGAATTGTGATCTCTGGAGGGTTTCCCACATGCTTTCAAACCTGCTGAAGATAAGAGCAGCAACATTGGCACCACTTTGAAATCCCTCCTCTCTCATCCCAGTGCACCAGGGACAGAGGGATGACAGTGCTGAGAGTGCTGGACTCAGCAGATGGATTTTTCTATAGAATCATAGAATTGTCAGGGTTGGAAGGGACCTTAAAGATCATCCAGTTCCAACCCCCCTGCCATGGGCAGGGACACCTCCCACTACAGCAGTTGCTCACAGCCCCAACCAGCCTGGCCTTCCAAATGTCCAGGGATGGGGCTTCCAGCACCTCTCTGGGCAACCTGGGCCAGTGTCTCCCCACCCTCCTGGGCAACAACTTCTTCCTAACGTCTCAGCTGAATCTCCCCACCTCTAGTTCTGACCCATTCCCCCCACTCCTGCCACTACCCGACAGCCTCAAAAGTCCCTCCCCAGCTTTCTTGTAGCCCCTTCAGATCCTGGAAGGCCACCAGAAGGTCCCCTGGGAGCCTTCTCTTCTCCAGCCTGAACAACCCCAACTCTCTCAGTCTGTCCTCGTAGCAGAGGTGCTCCAGCCTCTGACCATTCTCGTGGCCTTTCTCTGGACGCGTTCCAGGACATCCAGATCTTTCTTGTAATAGGGGCTCCAGAATTGGATGCAATGCTCCAGGTGGGGTCTCACAAGGGTGGAGTAGAGAAATTACCCAGAATTAGTGAAAATGCTGAGCTGGGCACAGGGCATTACATCCCTGAGTTGATAACTGGCCATCAAGCCCATCTGCATTCAAACAGGGTCCATACACTTGATAAACACAGTAAAAATTGTAAACTATTTAGAGAAGTGCTCCAGGTATTTACAGTATGAATTTATGGATGTAATTAAGTGGCTGGTACCTGGTTGAAGAGAGCTGGGAGTCAGCTGCTTAATTGATTCACAAGCCCTGTGGCCATCACCCTCAGGTGCCAACCAAGAACTGAACCATGCAGTGGCCAACAGGCTGCCCAGAGAGGTGGTGGAGATCCCATCCCTGGAGACATTCAAGGTCAGGCTTGATGGGGCTCTGAGCAACCTGCCCTAGGTAGAGATGTCCCTGCTTATTGTAGGGGGGTTGGACTAGATGACCTTTGGAGGTCCCTTCCAACCCAAACCATTCTATGATTCTATGACTTATCTGAGGTCATCAGGAGAGTCTGTGGCAGAGTGTGGGCTTTTGGCCACGTTAACCTACTATGAAGGTTTGTGCCTCCATGCAGCCAGCCTGTCTCTGAGCACAGCTGCAGCCTTTGCTGATGGCTCATTTAGGAGCAATAATTTTCCCAGCGAACAACAGACAGATGTATTTTCCTTGCTGTTATGCTCACACTTGTAGGTGAGGGTAATAAAACAGCCGTAGCTGTATTTCAGCTGGCTGAAAATCAGGATGAAGTACCTGAAATGAGACAGTTCTGCCTCTTGTGCAAGCCTTCTAGAAAGATGCTCCAGGTAAGGCAACAGCTGGTTCCCACATCTGGCACGTTGCTCTCTACAACTACCTAAAGGAGGTTGTGGTGAGGCTGGGGTTGGGCTCTTCTCCCAAGTAACTAATGACAGGACAAGAGCTGATGGCCTCAAGTTGCACCAGGGGAGGATTAGGTTGGACATTAGGAAGAAGTTCTTTGCTGACAGAGGGGTCAGGGACTGGCCCAGGCTGCCCAGGGAGGGGATGGAGTCACCATCCCTGGAGGGGTTCAACAAATGAGTAGATGTGGTGCTTTGGGACATGGTCGAGGGGTCAGGGAGATGTTGGGATGAAGGTTGGACTTGATGATCCTGGAGGTGTTTTCCAACCTAAATGATCCTATGATTCTATGGCAGGGCCTTTGCTGACAGAGAGGATGGCCCTTTCCAAAGAACCCCATGGACAAGAAAAACCTGCAGTGGTAAAATGGGAGCCACAGCAGAGTGATGGGTTTCAGGACTACAGTTTCTTGAGACTGTTGTGCTATAGCTGAACAAACCTGTGGCATCATCACCTTGGTACAAATTAATTTGATAGAAAACCTTAGCATTCCTCTGACAGGGGTGATGGCAGCAAGGATGAAAGCTGGAGCTGTGCTACCAGGGTTGTATTAGGATTAGCAAACTGTGGAAGAACAATAATCCGTGGTAACAGAAAGGAGAAGTCCTTAGCACCCTGCTGAGATGCTGGGGGATGGCAAAGCTGCTCCTCACACTCCTTGCAGCACATCAAAACAGGCTCAAGGTCCCCATCCTCACCTCTCAGGCAATCCGGGTTGCAAACATCTAAAAGACCCTCTGGGATGATGAATGTGGCTGTCAGATGAACCCCTTGGTACCACCAGTAAAGGCAGAGCTGCTCTGGGAGGGAAACAAGCTGTCTCAGGGAAGGACAGGCTAAAAACAAGCTCTCTGTCAACATGGGGCCAAAGCAGATTTCCCTTGACCCCAGTCCAAGGAGAAGAGACATTTCCCCAGCACACTTCTATACCCCAAAGGTAGTACAACCACTACAGCTCAAATAAGCAGCACAAAAAGCAACTCATAAAAAATGAAATAAAGCTTCAAAATGCCTGGAGAACAGCTCTGGAGAGACTTTACATGGCTCTCACCAGGGAAAATTAAGGAGAATTCTGAAGTGGTCTCTTTTTTTCTGCCACTCACCAACAATAAATCCTGCAAAGGAATGAATCTGGGAAAGAAGCATTTTACCTAAAGCTTGGAGTTGTTCACCAAACAATTGTGTGATTTCCAACACAGAAAGTGGCAAATGGAGAATCAAAGAATCATAGAATGGTTTGGGTTGGAAGGAAACTCCAAAGGTCATTTAGACCAACCCCCCTACAATAAGTGGGACATCTCTCCCTAGAGCAGGTTGCTCAGAGCCCCATCAAGCCTGACCTTGAATGTCTCCAGGGATGGGGCCTCCCCCACCTCTCTGGGCAGCCTGTTCCACTGATCAACCACCCTCACATTGAAGAACTTTTTCCTAATGCCCAACCTAAATCTACCCTTTTCTAACAGAACAAAAATTGGTGATGCTGCAGCCATGTCCTGGGGCATAGGACTGCCATGGATCTTGTCCACTACCACCACCCAGGACAGGCCACCCTTCCCACAGTGCACCCTCATGACCAAAATAGTTACAAAGCAGCTGAAATGGTGACAGCTTTCCAAAGGGGGAAGGAAACCCTCCCGGTAATCCTCCAGCTAAGCTGTTGCATCCACCCCTTTTAGCAAAGGCCATCTCCACACCATCTGCTAGACTGCAGCTAAATCTGTGCCCCAAACACGCTCCGCTCCTCAGTCCTCAGAGAGGCTTCAGGAACCAGCAGAGGACTGAGAGGAGCAGCACATTTCTGGTGCAAACCTCCAACCTCTCACCTCACCCCAAAGGGTGCTTGACACTGTTTTAAAATAGATTTATCTGTGAAACGAGGCACTTGGAGCAACATCTCAGGGAGAACAGACTCCTCCTTTCTCTCCTTCCCAGTCCTTTATCTCTGCTGGCAGAGCAGAGCAAGCTCTGGTTGCTTCTCCCTTTCTCAGGCAGGAGAACTGTTCCTAGAGGAGCATCTCTGTGCTTTAAGAGTGGCTTTGCTCTGATGTAAGTTCTAGAAAAAAAAAAGAACATAGAATCATAGAATTGTCAGGGTTAGAAGGGACCTTAAAGATCATCCAGTTCCAACCCCCCTGCCATGGGCAGGGACACCTCCCACTAGAGCAGGTTACTGATCTAGTGACCTAGAAGAGCAGGGATGCCTCAGTCCTGAAATCAGGCAGGTCTCAGCACCCAAAGGGGTCTATAATCCTCAAAGCAGGACCTGCTCAAGACAGAGAATCCAACCAAAGGTTAAAAAAGCTCAGGGCTTGTGGCTTTTCTTTGCTTGTCTTTCCTTCCCAAGCTTTGCCTGGTGAGATATTGCACCTCTGAGAGCCCAGCCCCAGGTGCTAAAGACCCAGCTCCAGACTGGCTGTGCCTTAGTCTGGACCATTCAAAGCAGGTTAAGTTTAAGTCAAGCTTTATTTTAGTTTTCCAAGCAGCTGTATGTCACGGGTGACATCACATAACCAGAGGAGCATCTCCACCTTAATGGGAGCAACAGGAGAGTTTTAAAGGTCGTCTCTTCCCAGCTCATCATGAGCTAAAGGTTTGGGGTTGGAAACTGAGAAATTTGGCTCTCTGTATTTGACTTCATATCAATCTCACACATATTACCTATGCTTAATGCCATATATCAGAGCAGGGTCATCAGACCCATAACAGCCTCAATATTACTATGCAATTTCCCTCTCCTGCTGCAAGTTCTCTCTGTGAATCCCAGAGAAGGCATGGACAGGACATTTAGGCTGAGGGATGGACTTTCCCAGACAAAGCTTCATCTCAGCGCAGGACACATAAGAAATAATATCAATAAAAACCATTTTTCTCCCTTTCCCCATTACTGAAACAGTAGAGATGGCGTTATCAAAATCGACATGACAACTCAGGCCAGGAAGTTGAGACAGGGAGAGAGGAGAAGGAGATTAAAAGGGAGAAAATCTGGAAGTATTTCTGCTGAATTGGCTGTAAAAGATGCAGCAAAGTAAATTGCAATGAGCCCACATCTTCAGCACCTTTCAAATTCCACAAGGTCGCAACCACCTCGACAGCCAGAAGCCAAATGAACAGGAAAGATTTCATTATAAAGCACAAAGCTGCTCCTTAGAAAGCCTGGGTTTGCTCCTGAAGTCAACCTGGACTATGCAATTAGTTTTATCAAGCTGCACTCCCTCTGCCTGTGCCACGTCAGGTGCTGATGGGTTCCCTGGCCCGAGTCCTTGCCATGGGATGCCTCTGAGGAGCTCTGAAATTGCTGCTTGAGACTTCGTGGCTAAAGGTAGTTGCTCATTGACCCACAATCAGAAGAACTGAACTTCCCCAGATTTGGATAACTCATCTTTTTTCTATGCTTTCAACTCTTGTTCTTTCAGTTGCTTCATCTTTTACAGAAGAATCACCCATCTCCTCTCTCCAGCTTCTCTTTCTTTGTTTGAATTCTCTTGGGGGTGATGGCCAGAGCTGCACAGCATTTGGAGCAGCTGATCTCACTCATTGCAATGTATTTCCAGGGTTTCTTTCTCTCCCTCTCAGAGCAGAACTTACCACCAGGGTTTGCTAGGAGAGGGCTCCCTGATGCAGGATATCTGCATTTGTCTGACTTGGCATGGATCACCTTAGGTTATGTTAGCCAAGAAGACCATAGGACAGAAGGAGAAGGCTGTCAACAAGTAGGATATCTCCTGTCAAGGCAAAAGGCTCTATGTCCCACTGCTTCATACCTTGTATACCTTAATACATTGTACATTTGCTCTCCTTGGAAAGAAAACACAAAATGCTGCCATTGAACCAGCAGTTGAACCAGCAGCAGGTTTGAGAAAGGCTCAAACCCCCATGTGATGAACTGTGGGGTTCTCAGCCCAGTTGTCTGCAGGATGGGCACACCTCAAACCCACTGTGGACACCTACCATCACAAGTTGGCCACCTTGCAAAGAGCCCCAGCAATGACCCAAAGTATCGCGCCACACTGACCTGAGTGGATGTGCTGCCAGCTCTTCTTCCTCAGGCCAACACCAGACTCAGCAACATCCCCTCAACACAACTTCAGCTTTTATTCTTCATCTCTTTGCTCTTCTCCATCTCAAATCAGCCAAGGGGGAACACAGCACTGAGAGAGAGCTCAGCAAGTGACCCCAACAAGAAGTTCATCCATCTGGCCCCAACAGGAACTCTCTTCCAACACATCAGCTTCTTATTTCTTCTTTTCTTTCCTATTGCTTCTCTCCAACTGGTTCAGTTCCTGTTTCCTCTCAGACTGATCTGGTTCCTGGTTGATCTCTCTCTGGCCTCACCCATCACCACAATCACCTGGGAGCAGCTGGAGCCTCACCCAGCTGGGCCAGGTTCTGCCTCTGGGGCCTTGGGGAACCACTTGGGGAACAAAATATGTTGCTGGGTTGTGACTCATCCATAGGTCAACTCTAACACGGGGCCCCCAGCCCAGGCTCCAGCACTTCAGTGGACAACAGCTATCCCTGTCTAGGGGACAAGGCCCCATTGCTGAAGGCAATGGTTGCAGCTTCTGCTGCTGCTTGCTTGAGTGACTTCAGTTCTGCCACTCCAGGACATGCCCGGGGAGGGCACGGCTGCAGACCAGGCAAGGAACGGGGATTTTGGGGCTGCTGCTGAATCCTGGCACTAACGTCAGAGAATAGATCCCAGCATGAGCATCCGAGGAGCGCCTCAAGGGCAGGGCTGCAGAAGGCTTCCAAAAGCACAGCTGATGCCAGGCACCAGGCAGACAGCAAGCCCTGCCCGCACCATCTGCCTTCCTCCAGCAACCCAGGCAGGAGAAACAACCCTTCTTCTGCCGACTGGCACCTTAGGGTGCCAAAAGCATGGCAAGAGGTAACCAGAGCTGACAACAGGCTGTGAGAACATGGAGAGCAGGAGAACCTCCCATCCCTCAGCCTCTGCTGAGCTGGTTTGTCAGAGGTAGTTACAAACCTGGTCTGTCTTTGCTGTGGGGGAAAGGAGGTCCAAGGCACAGTGACTGGACCTGGGGATGGAAATGTTGCTGTAATTATATCTGCAGAGGGAGCTGAAAGGCCGTGAACGGTCAGCCCTGGCTCAAGTAGCTTCCTCCACCTCTACAGCATGTTTGGGGCTTCCAGGATCTGCAAAATCAAGGGCATGTCCTAAACCAAGTGACATCAGCAGGTGCCTTCTCCAGCACACCTCAGAATGAGGAATCCCATCAACTCCCCCTGATTTTCACACTGAACTCTCATAAAGCCAGGACTGGACATGGGACCTGCAGCATGTGGGACATTTCCCAGTTAAGTCAAGAAGTTCTGCATCCCATAAGGGAGATGGGAGTGGGAGAGGAAGAGTGTGGTGTGGAAACCTGCCTGGGCTACACAACATCTCTGCAGGACCGCCAGGGATGGAGCCAGGCAACTTGGCATGGATGGACTTGCCATTCCCTTGGCATCTGCTTGTGACCACTGCTGTAGACACAGCTGGATGGGTTCTGATCCTGTGTGGTTGCTTTGATAGTACAGCTTGTGCACTTCAAACAGCATGTGTAAGAAGGACCTAGAGGTCAAAATACATTCAAGGGGCAGCAGTATCTAGGCCTGATGTCTACCTGAGGTCTTCATCTAACCAGACCCCTGCTGACCCCTATGCAAGGGCTTGCTGACCCCAACCAGCATTAGCCTTATATTGAGTATATTCCTGACAAGCCCCTGGAGGCACTGGTTCTGTTTGCAAGCCAGAAACATTACCATGGGGTGCTTCATCCATCCCACTTGGCTCCAGCTTGACCATCATCACCAAATCCCCTCCACGTCACGCCCACAGCAGGAGTTGTGCTCTGCCAAGTGCTCTCAAGGAAACACAAGGCAGAAAACCCCTGAATTTCTTTAATTCTCTCCCCTGCTCCAGCCTGGGCAGTTTTGTGTGGTGCTGAAATCCAGTTAAGTCAGGCAGCATCACTAAACCCTCCAAGCTGAACTAATTGATGTCACTGTCTCGCCGAGCAACCCGTCAGCTCTCTCCTGGGCTTCCTCCACCGAGACCTGCTCCCTGGGTTAGGACGGGGCTGCCATCAAAGCCCAGAGCCCCCTCTCCTCCTCTGCTCAGGGAGAGCACAGCCAAGGATGTGTGCTGTTCTCCGGGACACCCTCACCAGCCCTGACCTCCAGATCCCTCAGAAAACGTTTGAAGTGCGTAATTAGCTTTGATGAAAAGCTTTTTGCTGTGGCAGAGGCTCCTGTAATTTGCCTGGAGGGGACAGAAAAAAGAGCGGAAGGAGCAGATGTTTGGATTTGCTCTTCACAGACCGGGTGGGATTTCAGCTGCTTTTGACTGTCTTGTCCTTCTCCTGGCTCCCAAGGCAGTGACACCACAGCTCTGTTCCTCTGCATCCCCACCCCATCCCTCTGCAAGGGGCTGCAAGAGGGGTGGGCACCTGCAAACCAATTGCACTGCCTATGGTCTTAGTGGTGCTTGCCTTGATGGCCATAGGGCTATCCCAGGTGTGGAGGAGCATCCATGGACACAACACAGGGTGGGGCTGAGCAATGAGTCCCTCACCCTCCTCTGCTGCTCCCTGCAACAGCAAGAGGGACACTGAGGCAGCATCTCTGTGTGCCACCAAATTTGATGTAACATTGGCAAGTAACTTGCCTGCAAGGCAAAGAAAATCAACCTCATAAAATAATTTGGTATCTATAGGTGAAAAAAGCTGTTATTTTGATTATTCCCACACATTTCCCTTTTGAGGTGCAGCCATTGGAGTCCTCGATATATTTCCCCCAAATACAGGCCATAAAACAATAGCTGTAAAAGTTAACAACAAATCCAATTCCGTGGTGCTGCTGGGACCATCCCTGTGAGGGGAGATTATTCACTCATTTCCCTGCTCTTGCTCCCAAATTAAAATGAATTGATTCCTCCAACGTCAATGTGTTTATCATGTCTGCAGGCTGCCAATACCCAGCAAGTTCCCCTGGTCCTGTGGGCTCCTCCTACTTCAAGAAACTCAGTCTGTCTTTGAGATAACCTCATTACAACAGCTGAAATAATCCCACTCCACCATGCCTGTATTCCAATCCATCTTTGCAGATGCACCCCCAAACCCAATGCTCCTGGAGGCTTTCTGACCTTGCTCCAAACCAAGGGATCAGGACATCCCCCAGGGAGCACAGCAAGCTGAAAAACCATCAATTTATTGTGGTAAGGACCAGCGGGGTGGTCAGGAAGGGGGAGAGAGAGGGGAAGAGGATGAGGTGGAGAGAGATGTGCTCTGGACCACAATGCAGTGATATCTGGGGATGTTCTTATTTGGGTTTGTTTACTTATATGGGTTCGTTGACTTTTTTTTCCCCATTTGAGAGCTTGGACTCACTGTGCAGAGAAGGGCAATGAAGCTGGTGAGGGGTCTGGAGAACATGTCTTGTGAGGAGCACATGAGGGAACTGGAGAAGAGGAGGCTGAGAGGAGACCTCATTGCTCTCTACAACTACCTGGAAGGAGGCTGTAGTGAGGCTGGTGTTGGTTTTTTCTCCCAAGTAAGTAATGACAGGACAAGAGGTGATGGCCTCAAGTTGCACCAGGGAAGGGTTAGATTGGACATTAGGAAGAAGTTCTTTGCTGACAGAGTGGTCAGGGACTGGCCCAGGCTGCCCAGGGAGGTGCTGGAGTCACCATCCCTGGAGGGGTTCAACAAATGAGTAGATGTATCACTTCAAGACATGGTCTAGGGGTCAGGGAGATGTTGGACAAAGGTTGGACTTGATGATCTCAGAAGTCTTTTCCAACCTAAATGATTCTATGATTCTATAAAACTTTCCATGGGAGCACACCAGCCTAGACATCACCTTTTCCAACAGCCAATAAACCCGTAACCCAGGATGGTTCCTCCAGCTCTTGGAGACCCTCAGCACTGCTCAAGCTGCATTGGGTTCAAACGGGGGTTTTCATGCCCTGCTGAGCAAACCACCAACTTGGAATATCAAGTTCATCAGGAAGAAAACACTTCAAAAGGGTTTTGGGTTCATCCAGAGACAGAACAGACCCAGGACAGTACTTTAAATTAAAGTCTAACTGGTAGATGTGAGTGCTGGGCAGGTTTGGAAGGGCAGGTGATGACCAGGCTCCTGCTGAGCTCTGCGGGAGCTGCCGCCTCTCGCTGGGTGTTTAATCTCTGTTTTGGAAGGGAGAAAATGTTTTGCTCTGAGTGGGCTGCTCGTCCCTATCATTTAGCTTGGGAAAAATGCTTCTCAGTACCATGAAGTTGTCTGCAACCCAGAGTGTTCCTGGAAATTGAGGACAGAGCAAACCCTGAAATTTCCCTGAATGACTTTTTAAAGTAAGGTTTAGATTGGTTAGAAAAAAAATAAAATTACCTCAGTTTAAAAACCTGATTCTCTTGAAAGACACAAGCTGTGTACTCTGCCTGCCAAAACCACTTCAGTCTTCTTCAGGCATTCTGAATCTTCATGGAAACAGAAAAAAAAGTCCTATATATTCATTTAATAGAATTTTTTTAACATTTCACCCTATTCCCATGGTCATAACTCCTCAAAGGGTGAATAACTCAGGTGTCCTGTGCTGCCAGGCCTCTAAACCTTGTCCTCAAATGCATGTCTGCTTCCTGCCCACTACTGCTGTGGGACCTGCTCTTCTCCATGAGGACTTACTAGCTGGAAAAGCTCCTTTAAAGCAACATTCTGGAGAAGAGAAGGCTCCGAGGAGACCTTATTGTGGCCTTCCAGGATCTGAAGGGGCTACAAGAAAGCTGGGGAGGGACTTTTGAGGCTGTCAGGTAGTGGTAGGACTGGGGGGAATGGCTCAAAACTAGAGGTGGGGAGATTGAGATGAGACGTTCGGAAGAAGTTGTTGCCCAGGAGGGTGGGGAGACACTGGCCCAGGTTGGCCAGAGAGGTGCTGGAAGCCCCATCCCTGGACATTTGGAAGGCCAGGCTGGCTGGGGCTGTGAGCAACTGATGTAGTGGGAGGTGTCCCTGCCCATGGCAGGGGGGTTGGAACTGGATGATCTTGAAGGTCCCTTCCAACCCTGACAATTCTATGATTCTATGATTTTTCTTTTTCTCTCCACTAATCCATAAGAAACCACCCCTGGCTAGTCTCTTTGGGGCAAGAGCATCAGAAGAAGCGATTACTCCTCGCAGGGGTAATTCCCTTCCCACCCAAACTGTTCTATGTCTCTATGACACTAGGATAGACCCCAGCAGACACTTCTTGAGCATCCTTGTGGGTTGGCTTGTCAATGGAGATAAAGCCCTCAGGGTCAAGCCCACAGGAAGCTCCTTTATTACACAGGGAAGGAGACCTTGTTCCCTGTTTAAATGAGTATTTCTGAGCAGCAATTAAATGCAGTTCCACCCTCTGACAGGAACTGCTGACGTGCCAGGCTTCAACATTAATAAGAGCTGCCCAGAAGCTGAGGTGTCCTCTTGGGAATGACAACCATGGGGTGGGGACAACACCCCCAGAGCTCCCAGAGCACCTCCCCAGCAGGACCCGCTGGGATGATCGGTACCCAGGGTTTATTAATCACTGTTTAAGAGGCATGGACAGAAAGCTCTCCCTCCATGAATAATCGTTGCCTCAGGGCATCCAATAAATACTTCAAGCACCTGCCCTTGTTCAGACTGGTTGCCGAGAAAACCTTTATTTACAGGTCCCTATTCCCGTATTCCACTGGGAAGCTGCCCTTGAGCACAGCATGGCTTTGTCTTTGTCTGACTTGCCTTCTCTTTGCCTAAAGAGTAAGAATCCCCTTTTATTATCTCCCCCATGACACCCATCCAAGGTTTCTGAGATACAGTAGCCCTCAGCCTTCCGATTACACCTTGTATTCCTGCCCAGCCCCCCTCCACCCCCATGAAAAGCAGCCAGGACTCTTTGAGTGTATTGAGAATAGATATATATTAGATGTATATTTTGCACACCAAGGACACCAGCAACCTGGCTAAGGCAGCTCTATTAAAGCACAAATATCCAGGTAAGGAGGTGGGCATGAGGAAATCACTGGTAGGAGAAAGGGACTCAAAGCAACATCTGGAAACAGGTGGCAGAGAGAGATGGCTGCTGATGGGAGCAGCCCAGCTGGGTCTGGATAAGGGCGCTGGGTAAGACCCATGGTCCATCTGGCCTGCTCCTGGCTCTCAGAGTCACCCAGAGGTGCATACACAGAGCAGTTGTGCAGGGATGCTCCTCTTCCAGAAGAATTTCAACCCCCAGCACGAGAGACCTTTTAAGGTGGAAACGGTGTTTCTATGTTTGAGCCCTTGGGTTTTTTTCCCCAGCACCTTATGTGACTGGTTTTGACCTAAAAGAGATGCTCAGCCCCTGCAGCATCCTGGCCGAGGAGCTCCACCGGATAAGTGCTTCTTGCACGAGGAACAGTCTCCTGTTGTTTGCCTGAGCTCTCTCCTTGTACTGGGAACGGACCAGGAACAACAGTCTCTTGTTCAGCTCCCCCCGTGCCCTGTCCCCTGCCCCAGCTCCTTTTCAATGCACACTTTGCATGGCAATGCCAGAAAAGAGGGTCACGAAACCCTGTGCCAACATCCCCCTTCTCAGAGCGAAATCCCATCCAGGACAATGCATTATTGATTAAGAAAGGGGAGAGGAGGTGATACCGAAGCCACATGGCCCTGCAGCACTTACAGAGCCACCACAGCTGCCAAGGTTTCCATTCTCCCTCAGACACCAGCTCCATCTCCAGCAGCAGGTACAGCAGCAGAGGCTGCAGGATGGGAAAGCAACACAAAGGTCAAGTGCTGGGTTGTTTTGGGCCAGCCCAGCTGGCAGCACCCACCCTCAGCTGCAGGGCTGCTTGCTCCAGCTCTGGATTGTTCATTCAGCCAGCTGAAAGGTTATTAAGGCTTTAGCAAAGCTCAGAAATTAATCTGCCAAGCTCTCGATTCCAAAAGCTTCACTTGCAGCAGTATAAAAGGGTTAATTAAGCATTGATGACCATGAGTCAATAGATACATGGTGGCTGTGGAGCCCGCTGGGGCATCAGGATTTTTTTTAAACAGGTTTTTTCTAAGCATGGATTCACATCAGTTACTCAGAAAAAAAAGTATATCTCTTTTTTGTCCTGCCAGAAGATGTTTCCAATGAGACTTACTTCTCCTCTGTGGCCCCAGGCTACCGAGCCCAGAGACAAGGGGAATTTCTACCCCTTGAAGCCCCATATTTATTGATACCAAGCTCTTTGGGGACAAAAAAACCCAACTATGTTTTTTAACTTTTCATACACAAATAATTCCAGGTAGTTCAGCAACGTTGGAGTGATTTATTGAAGCTTCACAACAGACGTACCATGGCAGTTATGTGAGTCATGGACGTGTGTATTTGCATATGTCCATAATGAAAAGGATTTTCAAAGAATCGAGACAAAGTGATTGATGGTTGAAACAAACATTACCATGTTATCCAAGGAAATGTCTTGAGCAAGCCTGATCTTTTCCCCTCAAAGTTTTGGGGAAAGTTGTGCTTCCTCTAAAAACCTCAGTGCAAACCTGAGAAGCTCCTGAGAATTTTTGACCAGCTTATTTGACACCTTGCAAAGACAAATCCTTAGATTTGGGGAAGGTCTCATTAGTGCATGGACAGGTTTGGGCACACAGGACATGAAGCTTCATGTGTCACCCTCTAAATCAGCTCAGTCACACCCTGCACCCCTCGTCCTCAACACCCACACATCCCAATGCCCAGCCCTGGCTTTCCACAAGACAAGAAGGTGGCTCTTGGTGGTGGGAGGTGTTGGGCTCACCAGGATGCTGGATTTCATAGAATCATTTAGGTTGGAAAAGACCTCTAGGATCATCAGGTCCAACCTTTGTCCAACATCTCCCTGACCCCTAGACCATGTCTCAACGCCCCACATCTACTCATTTTTGAACCCCTCCAGGGATGGTGACTCCAGCACCTCCCTGGGCAGCCTGGGCCAGTCCCTGACCACTCTTCCAGTAAAGAACTTCTTCCTCATGTCCAATCTAAACCTCCCCTGATGCAACTTGAGGCCATCACCTCTTGTCCTGTCATTAGTTCCTTGGGAGAAGAGCCCAACCCCAGCCTCACCACAACCTCCTTTGAGGTAGTTGTAGAGATCCATGAGGTCTCCTCTCAGCCTCCTCTCTTCCCCACAACAGATGGCTGAGCCACGTGGATGAGGCTTGGAAAAACAACCCATGGCTGGATGGATCTCCAGAGAAACTTCTTGCTCAGCATTTCATTAGAAAACTGATAAATAAAAGTAACTGTCGCACAATTAGCTTTCCCCATCTCCTCCAGCTTCTTAATCACATCAAGATTAATTATCGGCGCTCTTATTGTTTTGCTTTATGGCTTTCAGTTGTTTGCCTGTTCTTTTGGAGCTGCTTGGAGATGAGAAAAACCTTTGAAGCAGCTTAAATGGGAAGATCTAGGCAGCAGTTTTGTTAAAGTTGCTTCCTCTTAACAGCCAGCTTCATTTTCTCATCAGGGCTGGATGCTCCGAAGCCATTTAATTGCAATTTAATCTTCCTACTTTCTCCTCTAATATATTTCAATGCAGTTCACCGGGTTATATTTGCCAATTCATTAACAGCCTCTCTGATATTTGACATTTCGCTTTAGGGAAACGCAGGTATGAGATCTTTAATATTTTGAGGATTTCTTAATGAGATTTAGGGGCTATGGGCTGGGAATTCTGATTTTTTTAATTTAAGTGTTTACTTCAGGGCAACTTGGAGGCATTTTTCTCGAATTTTCTCAAGACTTCAAGACCTGGGAGGAGGAGTAAAATCAATGGAAAAACAGAAGCAAGAGGAGGAACATGCAGCTCCCTCTTGCCTCCGGAGCACACAAGGATTAAAAGTCAGGAAAGTTTCCTGGTTCCAAATTCCAAACCTCTTCCCAGGGTTTAGTTTTGTCTCAAGGAGCAGCCTGTGCTCTGCTGTAGGATTTTCTTTGCCAGCCAATTTTGCTGCTATCACACCCAGAAGACAGGGAAGGCATCCATAAGATCCTGCCCACGCATGGCACGGTGCATCCCTTTGTTAACACAGATCTCCTCCCTGGAAGCCTTGGCCAAGGCCAGGTTGGGATGCTCTTACTCCAAAAGTAATGTAAGATTTGCCATGAGTGCAGCTGAGGGATGGAAAACTGCCTTTTAATGATGGTTCACCCCTCTCTGCACATCACTACTGAAATGAGGTCCACTCTTTCCCTGCTTTCCCTTCACTGTTGTGCCTTGAGCTCACAACTTCACCTCTTTTCACCTCGCCTATAAAAGGAATCATAAACATCCCAAAATGCACCATATATGCAAGTAACCACAAATCCAGACCTTTAAAACTACCTAAAACAACTTGAGACTTTCTTTTTCATTCCCAGCTCCTGAGGATCAGCTCTGGGTGCAGGAAGCCAAGATCCTGCACAGACAAAACCCAATGGGAAGGAGCAGTAAAATGGAACTTGCTGGTGTGACACTTGGCACTGGCCCCAGCCCCATTTCATGCCTCATTCTCTCCTTGGGCATTGCAGGGAGCTGTTGGGGCACAAGCGACTGCACACAAGCAGCAGCTCCTATTAAGTGATCATTATTAGAAATGCAGAGTCAAATAGGCAAAAGTTTGGAAATACCAGAAATTAAGGCTGCCTTTACCTCCTTAATTAAGCCCCTGGTGAGCGTGCATCAACTCCCAGCATTAATTACCTCCCTGCAGCACTCCAGCCTCCGTTGCTATTGCAGCACTTTTTTTTTTTTAAATTACAAAATATTTATTTTCCTGTTAACCTTTGCAGAGCACACATCCCTGCCCCACACAGCAATACCTGCCCGGGCCTTTTTTCAGAGCAGAAAAAGGCCTCTGGATGCTTTGCTGGGCAGGAGCCAGCTGATGAATCCAAACAGCCCCTAAATGCCATCAGCACAACTGGCACCTGGAAGAGTATTTTGTCTGGCAGGAGGGCTGTTGCATTTGTTTGTTCCAAAGCTGCCTCCAGATAAAGAATGTTTAATTTTGCTCTCTCTTCTCGCAGGCAGCACAGAGCAGAGACTCTCTGTATTTCCCAGCTCTGTCTTCTGCCTCCGGACCATGCCCTGGAGCTCAGCACAGCTCCCCAAGAACCCCCAGAACCAAGCACCCAACCCCCATGAAGCTGCTGTGGCTGTGCCAGTGCTTTTTTTAATGCTTGCAGATCCCCAAAAACCCCAATAAGGGCCCATTAAACAGCAGCAAGGTTCCCAGTGTCCTGCTTTACTTGCTGGCTGTGGCTTCACCTGCTAAAGCCAAAGGGAGAGAACAAGCTGGCAGGATGTGACTGTGGTGACTTTGTTCCTGAGGGGCTGTCAGCAGTGGGAATTTGCCTTTGGGCAGGACTGCAATGAGGTTTATTTGTTTATTAGCTGGAGGGATGAAAGGCAGAGCTGTTCTTGCAAGGACAGGGAAAGTCTTCCATGCAAATCCAGCCACACAGCAAAAGCAGGTTATGCTGAACTGGGTGCACTGGTCCTGGCTCTGTAACCTGGCAGGGAGTTTTGTCTTGTGGTTAGAATGAGGGATCCGGGTCCTTTCACCAACACTCTTGTAGGAGACCTATAAACCAGGCACCTTCTCTGTGCTTTTGTTAAAACAGTAGAATTTTTTTTCTCCTTATGCACCGAGAGGTGGAATTAACTGATGGCTACAAAGCACTCTGAGAGCCACAGAGAAACGTAGCTCCAAGTAATGTAGTAATTAAACTGGCCAGCTAGAGAGGTTTATGGCTGAGAGGTGACCTGCCCCATGGAGAGCTCAGATCCTACAGCCTCTGAGTGGTACCAGAAGCTGCCCATGCTGGGGATGAGATGGAGCTGGAGGGATGGGGACAGCAGGAGGGTCACCTCTCACCGGGGTGGGGGGCACCTGGGCACCATCAGCAATGCCAGACTGCACCAGAGGGAGAAAAAGGGAATATTCCTGCAGAACCAAAATGCCACATCGAGGCTAATGAATCACTCCTAACTATAAACCCAGGCTCTGTGATGGTTTTGGATCCCCACATCCTCCCCCTCCTTAACAACAGCACATAGCACGAGCCGTGTGCGTTGGGTTATTGCCTTTGAAATGAAGCTTAACCTAATAACACTGTCAAAAGTGGAAACACTGTTTAGTCATTAATGGAATTCTAATCACAAAGTCATTAATTGAAAACCAATAACACTTTTCCATCCCACTGACTTACTGCAATTGCTTGTGCTGGAGAGGTCCAGGCTTGCATCTCCATCTCCTTCCCACCCAGCAGTGACCAGGACCTGTAGCCTTTATCATTGCATGTGCCTTTGGATCAGGGGATTTTCTGCTTGTTATTCACTCTTAGGAAATTTAACAAGTCTACACAGGCTCTTTAAAGGTAATGTTGCATGAAATGCAGGGATAAACCAAAGCAGACAGCTTCAGAAGTACAAACATCCCATCAAACTGCTCCCATCACCCCGTCTCTTCCTAACGGTTTCACTGTGTAAAATGGTTCTATCTGGAGAAAACCCATCACTGCCAATGCAGCAGTGCCGAGCAGGTATTTAATTCATTAGTTAGACATGAAATTTAAATGAAAACACTCTGTATCTGAACAAAATCCAGGTTGGATGGAGCCTTGAGCAACCCGGTCTAGTGGGAGGTGTCCCTGCCATGGCAGGGGGGTTGGAACTAGATGATCTTTGAGGTCCTTCCAACCCAACCCATTCTATGATTCCAAGATTTGTTGCCACCTAGTTCCCAGGACAAGAAAGTGATAAAAATTAATATTTTTAATTTCAAGGTGGTTTAATTTACTCCAGAGGCTTCTCACCAACAGGAATGAGTGCTGAGAGCCCTGTCTATGGATTAACTCAGGGGGAGCAGCCCTTTTTATACCTGTATCACCACATGTGGGTCCTCTTTTTTTTTAACATTCAATGTGTAAAGAAAAAAATATCCACATTCATCACTGGATGAAACTCAACTCTGGATGGTCTTTGCTCCTCTTCTGAGCTCTCCTGCTCTGCTGGGTGATGATTGGTGGCCTGAGTCTTGCAATATTTTTTAATAAAGCAGAGTAGAAAAGCACACATCCATCCCCTCAGAGGAAGAGGCCAGACTTGATTAATTTTAGTGCAGCATTATGAGGTCAAAGGTATATTACTAGTAATTCATCTACATACTGAAGAGATGTCCAGTATTTTCCAGAGGACCCACAACACTTTCAGCATGAAAAACCCAAGGTGTGTGCTCCCACAGCCTGTGTCCTCTAATCTTTGGTGTCATTGGGTAATTTCAGCCAAATTTGACAAGGTCTCCAAACTATTAACATCTTGCACCTTGCTTCAGAAAAGGAGAGATCTGGGCACTGAAAGAGCAGATTCAATTTTACCACTCTAAAAACGTAGACATTTACAACTCTTTCCATACGGAAAAGCCATCGTGGTCCATGGATTTGTTTCATGCAACATAATAGATAATAAATCCACCAGCATACCTCATACATCTATAAATTTTATTGCACTGTGAGATGCCTGCTTGCCCGATATTTAAGGCTTGTTGCATGCCACAGTATGGCCCAGATCTGCTTGGAAGGCTGTGAAACCTTTCAAGTGTGCACACATGACACTAACATGCCTCAGCACCCTGGGAAGCAGCTCAATAAACTCCTCTTGAAGACTAAACTGATGTCTTGAAATATCAGGGGAATTTCCTTGCAGCTTTGCGCCCAGGCTTGTTTTGGCTGAGAAAGTGTCAAAGATTGTCATGTCCTTGTCTTCAGAGATTAGATGCTTTTGATCGCCTCTGCCTTTCATAAACTTGCTTCTTGAGCTGCCAGCAGAGATAGATCTTCCCAGAGACCCAGGGGATTGCAATTAAATTAGAGGAGGTCACTGTTGTCATCTTAAAGCTTAAAGTCTTTCCGACCCCCTGGCTCCTGCCGGAACCCCCCAAGCCCCCCATGACCCCCCCATGACCCTGGGACAGGAGCTGCTGCAAGTCAGCTCTTTCCTGTCCTTCTTCACCCTTTTTTGGCTGAAAATATTAAAGGTATGATGTTTCCCCATGCAATAAAATCATAATCATAGAATGTTTCAGGCTGGAAGGGACCTCCAGAGCTCATCTGGTCCAACCTCCCTACACCAGCAGGGACATCTCTACCTAGGGCAGGCTGCTCAGAGCCCCAGCAAGCCTGACCTTGAAGGACTCCAGGGATGGGGCCTCCACCCCCTCTCTGGGCAGCCCATTCCACTGATCTATCACCCTCAGATTAAAGAACTTTTTCCTAATATCCAACCTAAATCTCTCCTTTCCTAGCTTAAAACCATCACTCCTTGTCCTATCGTTAAACCCCCTTTTGAATAGACCTTCCCCTGCCTTTACGTAGGCCCCCTTCAGAGGAATTTGTCTATGGGATCCGAACAGTGGTCCTCCCAGGCCAGCACCATTTCCAGCAGTAAGAAGGAGGCGGTGTCTAAGGAGGACATCACCCTAAACCATCACCAACCTATTTGCACAGGACAAGCCTGGAGAGCAATGGAGGGCTGCTCTGCTTTGGCTCTTGCACCCTTTGTGCCCAGCAAGGTGGTAGATGTCAGGGCAGCAGCTCTGTGCTGATGCTGAACAGCCACAGAGTGACAAATTAACTCCAGTTAAGTCAGACAGCAAATCAAAGGAGGAGCAGATCTTTCCTTCCACTCTCCTGTACCTCTGGGAACAGACCAGGCTTTTGAAAATGAAGCAGACCTCAAGGATGGGATGGCTCCTGCATGGCCTGCTGGGTGGTGGCATGGCTGGTGGCATTGCTGGGGCCACAGGAGCACTGGAGGAAGGAGCTGTGTGGTCCCTAAGCCAAATCCTGAAGATGCTGGGGAGCTTACAGACGGGATCAATCATAGAATCACAGAGTGTCAGGGGTTGGAAGGGACCTCCAAAGATCATCTAGNCCCCATCCACACAAGAGGATGGTTGTTCATCCCCCCAGCTCACTCCTCAGTGCCAGCAGACACCATTAGGTAGGGGTTTATCTCCACCTCCCACCCCAGAGCCAGCTGCACGTCCTCATTAGGTGAAGCTCTTCCCTCTGTGCTTTTAGTTCTAGCTGGATACACAATATTTTCCTAAATCTCACCTTGTTACTGACTCACAAAAATCCAACCTTCCCTCGTCCCCCCTTCTCTGTGAATCCAGGTGCTGTTATTAAGGCTCCATTACTTTTACAAAACGTGTGACAGATCCTCTCGCGGTGCTCTGTGAAGTACTATAAATAATTAAACTTCAACCAGACTTGTCAAAATAAATGAGCGGAGCCGACTCTGCTCCGTGGTGCCTTTGATTTTGTTTGTTCGTGTCGCTCCTTCTAGTTTGTTCTCTGCTAAATTGCAAAAATGAGGCTAGCCCAGCAAGGAGGCCCCACCAACAACCTCGTTAGTGAGCCACAGGGATTAACTACCCCATGCCATAGAATTATAGAACTGTCAGGGTTGGAAGGGACCTTAAAGATCATCCAGTTCCAACCCCCCTGCCATGGCAGGGACACCTCCCACTCCATCAGTTGCTCACAGCCCCATCAGCCTGGCCTTCCAAATGTCCAGGGATGGGGCTTCCAGCACCTCTCTGGCCAACCTGGGCCAGTGTCTCCCCACCCTTCTGGGTGAGAACTTCTTCCTAACGTCTCATCTGAATCTCCCCACCTCTACTTTTGACCCATTCCCCCCACTCCTACCACTACCCAACAGCCTCAAAAGTCCCTCCCCAGCTTTCTTGTAGCCCCCTTCAGATCCTGGAAGGCCACAATAAGGTCCCCTTGGAGCCTTTTCTTCTCCAGACTGAACAACCCCAACTCTCTCAGTCTATCCTTGTAGGAGAGGTGCTCCTCTCCACGATCATCCTCGTGGCCCTTCTTTGGAACCTGCCTGGCCAGGAGGTTTGTTGTCTACTGCAATGCCCAGTCTTGGAAGGAGCTTGATGCCCAGGTACTTTGTCCCAGCAGCATCACATCAGGGAAGGAAGCAGAGCTCCTGGAAGGTATATGAGTCCCAACCAGCCACTTTTGAATTATTCATTGGGAATTAATACGTTTGACAAATCCAGGCTTCTCCGCATGAATTATCCACAAAGCAGTGGGGATTATGCTTTTCTCCTAAATTTATGTTTTCATTTAGAGCAACTAAAGTTAGTGCAGCAAAGCCGTGCAAGGACTTCATCCCAACTTTGCACCAGGACCATGTTCTAGGCATTGGCTACGAGTTCAGACCTCATCCCTCAGCCTGGTTGGGCTCATGGGCCATCAAACAGGGAGGGCAGAGGGGGTGACACCAGAGCTACACCCCCAAGCACCATCTGGGTGCAGAAAGAAAAGGGGGACAGATCACTCTTGCTTAGGGCTGTGGCTTCCCCTCTGCCTGGCTCTCAGCAGCCTGTCTTGGTGTGCAAAGCAGATGAATGTTGAGTCTCCCACTCAGTTTCAGACCAAAGCTGTGCTCATGTACAAAGAGCATCTTGGTTTCTGCTCCAACACACTGCTGTAGAAGCTTCCAGCCTGAATCTGCCCCTGCAGCACATCCCTTCCTCCTCCTCATCCTCAGCCCCATCAGCAAGCCTGTGTGCATGGGGACACCATACACCCTGGCACTCAGATACCTCCATGGCCATCTCAGCCAAGCCAGGCCAATGGTAGAGCTTTCTCTGATCCCTTCACCATCCCCACACATACCTGTATAGCCCAGCATCAAGATCAAAACCACTACACTTCCCAAACTGCCTCTTTAATGGACTTACCTTGAGCAGCTCAATGCCACCTCCACCCACCTCATTCTGACTCCTATCTCCCTGCTCTGCAGTTCTTGGTCACATGAAATGGTTCCCAAACCCCCTTGGATCTCTCTTAGATGAAGAAAACTGCTGTAAAGGAACAAGTTCAAGGCAGGGAATGAACAGGAGTGTCCAGAAAAGGGTTTTTTATCTGCTTAATGGCAGCAATAGGCTTTTAACATCCAGCAAGAGAACAAAGGATTCTCGCTGTTAACAAAGCCACTAAAAAGAAATCTGCTCTGCCAAGACGTGAGCACGGGGTCTGAGTTCTCCTTTCCAATATATTGTCTTGCAGCAGGTGGTGGTGGAAGCCCCATTCCTGGAGTCATTCAAGGCCAGGCTTGATGGGGCTCTGAGCAACCTGACCTAGGTAGAGATGTCCCTGCTTGTGTAGGGAGGTTGGACCAGATGAGCTCTAGAGGTCCCTTCCAGCCTAAAACATTCTATGATTCTAGGATTCTAATTCATTCAATATGATGGTGCAATTCCTCAAACTCCCTTGAAGTTGTTTGTTCTTCTCCTAGAAGACAGTGCTAATCACAACCAGGAGCATGAACGCCTGCTCTCAGCTTGGGAGACCTTACAGCCATTTCTCCCTGCCATGGATGCTAATGTATAGTGTGGGATAATCACAGAATCATGGAATGGTTTGGGTTAGAGGGACCTTTAGAGGCCATCTCAACCAACCCCCCTGCAGGGAGCAGGGACATCTGCAACTAGAGCAGGTTGCTCAGAGCCCCAAACAACCTCACCTGCAATGGTGCCAGGGATGGGGCAGCCACCACCTCTCTGGGCAACCTGGCACAGGCTCTCAGCACCCTCAGCAGCAAAAATCTCTTCCTTCTTTCTAGTCTAAATCTCCCTGCATGAAAAACAACCTTTCTGCCCCCAAATCTGCATCTGGTTCAGTGGATGGTGTATCCTGATAAAAGACCTTCATCCCTGGGGCTGCTGCACCTTCCTACCCTGCAGAGTGGCAGACAGCTCTTGTTTAGGGCTGCCAGTTGTAATACCTGATGCTGTAATTGCTGACTAATAAAACCAACGTGGAGTTGACGACAAGAGGTGTCCTTGGGAAGGGAAAGCAGCCTGCGGATCACCGACCAGCAGAGGACATTTAAAAGAGCATCCAGCTGGAAACAGGAACAGCACCAGCTCCTTTATGGTCTGTGCATTGTCCTAAAGGACAGGGGAAAGCAGGAGGTTTCTTAGATGGGACATAAGAGCTGCAGAATGTGCAATAGCAGCATCCCCCGGACATGGCTGCAGCTGGGAGGAGTCTTGAGGGCACCAGAGGGGCCTTGGGAAATTCAAGACACTGCTGGTGGGTCACCTCTGAGCAGCCTCAACAGCTGATGGGAGTGATGGCACCTCTGGCTCCTGCCCCTCTCATCTCCAGTGAGCTGTTCCTCACCTGAGCTGTTTAAAATAATTCCCTCCTCTTACAGGGCTCAGGTATTCAGGACTAAAAGGAAGATCCTAAACCCTCATAAAATAGGATTTAAAAGAGAATTGCCAAAACGCCTTCACCTTAAGCGGTGAAGAAGAGCCAAGAAGCTGGATCTGCTGAAGAGAAGGGTGAAGAGCAGGGATGTAGCCCACGAGAGCAGACACACAAAGAGGAGATTCAGACCAAGAAGGGATTCAAAGTGATTCATCATTTTCAGGCAGCCTGAAGCACTTCAGCAAGCAGCTGAGCTGTCAGAGATGCTGAAATTCCAGCAGCTCTCACCCATCTCGTGCTCTAGTCCTTTTTCATGTCTGATTTGGAGGTGAAACAGCGACTCTGGATCAGGTGTAAAGAAATCTGCTTGAAACAAATTAATTTTCCCAGCAATAGGGAATGCAGAGGGGCTTGGAGAGCAGTGCCCCACCTCCGGCTCCGAGTGCAAGAAGAACTCCAGAGATGAACTGTGCTCTGAATGCCAGGCAGGTTGTTCCACATTATTAGCATTAATTATCCCACCTCCCCTGCGCAGGCACCTCCACCAGCAATCATCACACATCAGCCAAAGGGCCACCCTTGCTTTTCTCTACCTCTAATTCCATAATTGGAGGGGAGGAAAGAGGGAAGAAAAATCAGTGCTGAAGTGAAAATCGCTACGTTAATCTTCCCAGCACTAATTGCAGGTTTGTTTGGAGAGGAGGGGAGGGTGGTGGGCAGCCGTGGGTAATGTCTCTGTACCCATTCATCAGTGCAAGCAGCTCCTGGGAGGTGACCAGGAGGACTTGGCTGAGTCCCTCTGCCTCTTGCAAGCAGGGTCAGTGCTCACAGGTTGTGTTACTCACCCCACACACACTCAGCCCCTCTCCTCCGATGAGCTCAAGCACATGGGCATGGGCACAAGGGTCTGCTTGTGCATGGAGCAGGTTGAGGACTGCAGAATTCCCCTGTCCCCCTTGGCCAGAGCCAGTCCCACACACCAGGGAGAGGGAGGGAAAAGCAGAGTACAGCACAGAGAAAAGCCCCCTTTGTGCCACTGCACTGGAGGAAAGGTTTGAATACAGCAGCTCTATCAAAAGCTCCTTTGAGGAGCCATCTCACTTCCCTGCCAGTTGTTTTTCAGTCCATTCACATTGCTCTCCTCTCAGCATCTCCAGCTACCCCTGAGCAGGACAAAGCTGAGGACCTTGCTTGCCAGGGGAGATTGTTGGACTTGAAGATCCTAGAGGTCTTTCCCAACCTAAATGATTCTATGATTCTGTGGCTGGAGTCAGACCAGCGGTGTCACAAACAGCATCAGTGAATCTGAGCATCCCCCAGGGGCAATGGGAAGCTGGGGAGGGCAGCAGCCAGGATTTGCCCCCTCTAACTTCTTTTGGTTCAGAAAGGCAAACAAATAGATGTCACCAAGCCCCTTCCATCTTTGAGCAGCTTCCCTACAATTTATTATAGTATTTATTATCTGTCCTGGTTCCTTTCACCTGTCTAGCAGCTATTCCTCTAGAGTGCCTGTGCTATGATCTCAGCAGCCTAAGAGGGCACAGAAAATTTAGCATTTTCTCTAAGCAGTTCCATCTCTGCTCTCAAGCACACAGCCCAAAGACCCAAACCATCCCCAGCACACAAACCCTCCCAGCTGCCTGCCAGAGAGCTTATCTTCCCCAGGGAGGACCATGGAGTGTGTCTAGAGAAGGGTCTAGAGCAGGAGTGTGGTGAGGAGCAGCTGAGGGAGCTGGGGGGGATGCTCAGGGGAGACCTTCTGGCTCTGCACCAGTCCCTGCAAGGAGGTTGGAGCCAGGTGGGGGCGGCCTCTTCTCCCAGGGAACAAGGGACAGGACAAGAGGAAAGGGCCTCAAGTTGGCCCAGGGGAGGTTGAGGTTGGAGCTGAGGAACAATGTGTTGGTGTTTGGGGTTGTTGTGGCTGTGCCAGGCTGGGCAGGGCAGTGGTGGGGTCCCCACCCCTGGAGGGGTTTCCAAGGGGTGGAGATGTGGTGCTGAGGGCCAGGGGTTAGTGGTGCCCTGGCAGGAATGGGTTAATGCTTGGACTCCATGATCTTAAAGCTCTTTTCCTACCTAGACAATTCTGTGATTTTACTATTCTGTGGCAGTGTCCAGGGGCAGGTCTCGGGGGATCACCAGCAGCCACCTCCAGGCAGAAGGTTCCCTCCTGCTTGTTATCACCAGGGAAAGGCCGTGAGGGTTATGGGGAACCCTTTCCTCCTCCCTGACAATGTTTTTGCCCTTGCTTTAGGCCTCTGCAAGGAGTGGAAAAGCATCTGCTCTGTTTTTTTCTCCTCTGTGGCTGCAGTGATGCTCGTTGAGCCTACAAATATTTTGAAGTTTCAATACTCTTGCTTGCTAGAGGCTTGTTTGTGCAGTTTGCTCCACCTCAGCCTCGGATATCCAGGTTTCTTTACACTCATTTTATTCACGGCAATTCAATGCTATCAGCAACACATTCAGATTGTACCTTAAATCTCATATTCCCAACCAAAAGTCCACAGGGGGAAGCAGACTCTTGACATGCTCTAAGCAAACAATATTCACACTTTGCAGTTACCCACCTGGAGGAATATGATCTCCTGAAGTACCCTGGTGAGATAAAGTAACCATTTTTTTGTACACTGGTGACCTGAACTCTCATTTATTCAGCTTAAATGTGATACCGAGCTCCACAGAGTGACTTTCATGCTAAAAATAATTGCAGTTTTCAGAATGCACTACAGAATTTCTTAGAAGACAGAAGTCCAGGGAGGATTCCCAAAAACAGAATGTAAGGCTAAAGAAATGAAAGAATAATTTAGAGCCTTAGAAATGGGATCATTTATTATTTTATTTTTTTTATAATATTGCAAAATTCATAAAATCAATGATTCATGGAAATATTTGCCTGGCCATCAAGCCAGCTTTGTAAGAGGGTAAATAATTGAGATGCATTTATTACATTATTTATCTGAAAATTCACAACATAAATAATTCAAAATCAGCTAATTATCTGAAAACTAAAGGCTAAAGGGAAGCAACACAGTCCATTAGCTACGGCCACCCCACGGAATTTAATTCCCCTTTACCAGAGCAGGAGGCTGGGTCTGGAAGGCATCAGGGACACACAGCTCAGGGGCATCCCTGCAGGCACAGTATGATGTGGCTCCTGCTGATGTCTGAACTGCTGGTCCTGGTCCTCAGTTGCCATCCATGGGCTTAAGGTCTCCTCCTCATCCCTGGGATCTCCTGAACTCAGCACCAGAGATGCGGAACTGGTTGCAGGACAAGTCTTGATGCCTGCAATGGGTGGTTTAACACCTCCACGGGTGGCTTTGGCTTCTGCCTTTCTCCACACCTGGTGCAGCCACCACATGTGGTCCAGGTTTTCTACATCACAACATCTTGCTGAAGCACCTTTTTGTTTGGAGATGTTTTTCACCCTGGTCTGAGGGCTCTGAGCCTGGGGGAAATAAAGGGCTCAGCCCGACTCTTCCTTAATAACAGGTATTGGGGGTTCCTTGAGTGGCTGCTGAGGTGGGAAAGTTGGTGAGAAAGGACTTACCTGCAATTAGCAGATGTGACAGAGCCGTGTCTGCTCTCCTCTGCCAGGGTCAGCTCAGGCTTGTATCATAGAGTGGTTTGGGCTTGAAGGAACCTTAAAGATTGTCTAGTGCCATGGACAGGAACATCTAGATAGAGCAGGTTGCTCAGAGCCCCCCCCAACCTCACCTGCAATGGCTCCAGGGATGGAGCATCAACCACCTCTCTGGGCAACCTGGCACAGGCTCTCACCACCCTCAGTGCCAAAAATTTCTTCTTTCTCTCTGGTCTACATCTCTCTCTTTTAGTTTAATCCATCCCACCTTGTCCTGTCCCAACAAGCCCTGCTAAAATGTCTGTCCCCAGCTTTCTGACATCTTCCCCATTTTTCTTGGGAAGGTCCCAAGAAGGTCTCCCTGGAGCCTTCTCTTCTCCAGGCTGACCAAGCCCAACTCTCCCAGTAGAGGCTTCCAGCCCTCCCACCATTGCTGGGGCCTCCTCTGGCCCCGCTCCCCCAGCTCCATGGCTCTGCTGAGGACTCCAGAGCTGCCCCAGCCCTGCAGGGGGGTCTCCCCAGAGTGGAGCAGAGGGGCAGGATCCCCTCCCTGCCCTGCTGCCCACGCTGCTGGGGATCAGCCCAGGAGGACATTGGCAGCTGGGCTGGGAGTGCACGGGGCTGGCTCAGCTCCAGCTCTGCACCTCCAAGTCCTGAGTCCCACCACTTCTTAAGACCCCTAGTGCAAGACACTGCCCAGAGGTGTGAAGTGCTGGGGCCTGGNAGGTGACAGTCCCAGCCCCAGCAGCCCAACCTTGGAGCTTCACTGCAGCACGGTGTGGTCTCCCTCTACAATGAGTTCTCTAGTCACCATGGCACCCTAAGAAATGTGTATTAAGAATAATTACTGTTGCTGCTGCAATTATAATAACAGCACGGCATAATAAGGAATTCATGCTTTATATAACGAAGGTGCATACGTCTTCATTTGCTCCTGTGGTATTTCATAAACCAGAGGCATAATCTTGTATTAGAATTCTTGTTTGCATCTCTACCCCAGACACTAACCCTTCCTGAGCTGCAGAGCAGATCTGAGAGGAGGACTCTGCCTATTCTGGGATTCCTGATGAAGTTCAGGGTCTGGAGGCAGCAGCCGTGTACCTGTCAGATTGCTGACATTTCTGTAGGTTAGAAAAGAGGGGGAGAAGGGAAGGAGGAAAGGAAGAGGCTGTCCTTTTAATGATGAAGCTTGTGCATCTCAAAAATTAACATCAGAAGAGGCAGGAAAAAAAATCATCTTTTGTTTATAATATATTTTTACATAGTCAACATTTCCAGACATTGATAAATGCATTTTGAAACATGCATTCAGCTAATGATGGCAAAAAAAGGCTTGACAGAAGTAAGTGGAAAATACTCATACTCCAGGGCTTTTTGTTTCTGATAAAGAAAAACGTGTGTGTTTGGGGGAGGTTTATTGTGATGAAGTTGCAAGTGGCTGTGAGCTACTGAAGGGGGGGACACAGTCCCTGTGGAAGGGGAGCTGCTCCTCCATGGTCTGGAGGTGGGAGGGAGGTGTGATGGGGGGAAACACGTGAATGGTGCAGGAGACAAGTCCAAGCCAAGTCTCCCTGCCTGGAGAACAGTTTGCAGTGGATTCTTTCTGGGCTGATCCCAGCAGCGTGGGCAGCAGGGCAGGGAGGGGATCCTGCCCCTCTGCTCCAACCTGGGGAGACCCCCCTGCAGGGCTGGGCAGCTCTGGAGTCCTCAGCAGAGCCATGGAGCTGGGGGAGCGGGGCCAGAGGAGGCCCCAGCAATGGTGGGAGGGCTGGAAGCCTCTGCTGGGAGGCCAGGCTGGGAGAGTTGGGCTTGGTCAGCCTGGAGAGGAGAAGGCTCCAGGGAGACCTTCTGGGGGCCTTGCAGGACTTCAAGGGGCCTGTCAGAAAGCTGGGGACAGACTTTTGAGCAGGGTCTGTTGGGACAGGACAAGGGGGGACGGTTTGGAACTAAAAGAGGGAGATTTAGACTAGAGAAAACGTTCTTCCTATATTTTACTGTGAACATGGTGAGCCCCTGTCCCATGTTGCCCAGAGAGGTGGTTGATGCCACATCCCTGGAAACAAATCAGCAACATGATTTTTTTTTCCCCAAGGCCCCAGAGGCAGAACCTGGCCCAGCTGGGTGAGGCCCCAACTGCTCCCAAGTGATTGTGATTGTGGTGGTGGGTGAGGCTGGAGAGAGATCAACCAGGAACCGACCAGTCTGAGAGGAAACAGGAACTGAACCAGTTGGAGAGAAGCAACAGAAGAGAGAAGAAGCAGCAAGGAGCTGATCAGTTTGAAAAGAGTTCCTGCAAAAGAGAGCTCCTGTTGGGGCCAGTTGGAGGAACTTCTTGTTGGGGGCACTTGCTGAGCTCTCTCTGGTGTGTTCCCCCTTGGCTGATTCGAGATGGAGAAGAGCAAAGAGATGAAGAATAAAAGCTGAAGTTGTGCTGAGAGGATGTTGCTGAGTTGGGTGTTGGCCTGAGGAAGAAGAGAGCTGGCAGCACACCTGCCCGTACTGGTGCCTGTGCCCTAGTCCACAGCCTGGAAGAGCTTTTGAGGACTACAGTGATAACAAGCCATGGAGGCCCATTAGCTCCATCCTGGGCCCACCCATGACTGCTCCAGGCACCCACAGCCCAACTAACTCCATCACCTGGACTTATTTCTCCAGCCAGTGGCTCCCAACCTTTACTTGCCCAGCACCTTTCCTGCAATATCCTGCTTGTTTCCCGGTGCATCCCGAGGGAAACAGCCCATTCCAGCAGCCCAGGGCATCTCCCCATGCCCAGTCTAAGGCTGCACGATGCCCCCTGCATCGTGAGGACCCCAACCAGGCAGGATGGAAGGTGCTGGACCCCCGTGCAGAGCAGCCTGTGCTGCCCTGATCTGCATTCTGCTCCCTCACCATGCCACCCACCCCTGCGCAGGGGAGGGCAAAGGCTTTGGAGAGAGTTTTTCATACAATACCTTTGAAATCTCTGCTCTGATCAGTATGCTGGGGCGTGCTCCATTCAGCACACATCCCCTTGTGCTGTCCTTTGCCAGAAGACTCAGAGTTTCCCTCTCTCCTTTCACAGAGCTGCCTTTCAGCCCGGGTCCTGCTTTTGTTTCAGGCTTGCCTCTCCCCAGAGGAGTCATTAACTCCAACTCGTGGCTGGTTTGCCACCAGTAGCTCAAGGCTGGTGTAATGGCCCCTTGTTGACTGGTGCAGAGTGTGGGTCCAGCCCTCAGCTCTGCAGCAGTCTCTTTTGGTGACATTGGCTGTTGTTTTCACCGAAGTTATGTCCGTGACTTGTCAGCCTCAGCAGTGTTTCCATCTGGATGCAATCTAGACCTTGTGTCACCCCCAGGAAGCCAAGAGGAAGCCACTGGTTCTGGCAGAGGAACAGCACAGTCATTCTGGACAGCTCGTCTGGGCTAAGCTCTGAGCTCTGATGTTGTCCCCCTCCTGGGAACTGGGAGAGTCAGATCCTGGCTCTTAGCTTGTCCTGCAGCTCGCTGAAGTCACTGCAGATGTAATATCTACCTGTGCACCAGCATGTGCCTCTCAAGGGGGTGAGACCTCCAAGCAGGATCTCACCTTTGTCTCTTTCCTTTCAACCTTTGACTCAAAACCTTGCCTTTGTAGGGCAAAGGGGCTCCCCAGTGCAGTGTGAGGGGTTCAGCCAGGAGCATCAGAGAATCTAGAAAGGGTTGGGTTGGAAGGGACCTCAAAGATCACCTAGTTCCACCCCCTCTGCCATGGCAGGGACACCTCCCACTAGAGCAGGTTAAACCAGAAACAACCAAGATGTGCAAATCCTTTGGAGACAGCATCTGGGCAAAGGCATCTTTGCTTAAAAAGGCTGCTGGTCCTGTAACACTTGAGCAGCCCATGGTGTCCCTGGCCCAGTAGGAAGCATCTTCACAGAGAGCATGGGCTGCAGAGATGCCATAGGGCTTAGCTATCGACATCTGGAGAAGAGATGACCCTCTCCTCAGCCCAGGACTGGCTTGAGCACCTTCCTCAGCACCTGCCTCTCATCCAAGGATGCTGGGAGCTAGAAAGGTGCTGGGAGAGAGGTGACAAGAGTTATCCCTGCTGCTGTAGTGCTAAAAACCCGGCTGAAGAACTGGGTTGTAAATGGTTACTGACCTCCCTGCTAACCTCCAGCCACCCCATTACAAGTGGCCTCTGCAGAGGTTACAAGAAGATAAATAGTGGTTGTCTCTTAGATGTTTATGGCTCTGTCTGTGCCAAAGCCACCCGCCCATCCTGGTCAACCTGTCATGGGGAAAGACAACATCCAGCCCTCTGCTCCTCACCATGATGAGGAACTGGACATGCCTCCTCTCTATGTCTTGGTCTAGCCATTAATTCAAGCTGAAATTCCTTCCAGAATGGGATCCTTCTCTGCCTCAGTGACCAGAGGCACTTCCAGAAGAAATCCTCTCCTCCACGCAACCCCACACTTCATCACTACCCATCACTAGCTCAAGAAGATCATAAATACACATCAATTATCTCACCCAGGACACCCATCCTGGCCAGCAGTATTTTCACTAAACTCTAATATTAAGCAAATTGGACCTGATGGGGGGTTTCTCCTTTTGCACCCCCAAGACCCTCGTGCACACCAGCAGATACAGTGATGTCGTGTTAGCTCCCTCTTTGCTGTGACACTGGGGTTTCTAAGTGTGATTTATTTGCTATTTGTAGCACCAGCCAAGCAAGTTTCATGCCCAAGTCACCACAGATGCTGCCAGGTGCCTTTTTCCCTTCTTCCAGCAGAAATTTGTTGTGAAGAAACCTCCCCCTTCCCAAAGAAGCTTGTCAATAGTTGATGGGATTTTCAGCACAGAGGGAGGTCTCTGCTGTGAGCTCCAGACCAGAATTGCTGATGCTTTTTCCCTTCTGCTCTTCACAGGCTTCGTGCCACACCCATTGTTATTGATGTCAAGGGATTTTCCAGAAAATTACTGTTTTCTCCTAAGCACTGGGAAACTAGCAATATTTCTGAGCCCCCCACGTCCTCATGAAGATGCATTTCTCTTACCAACAGCCACACTGAACTGAGTTCTGTCGTTTTTCCAGACACAAATCTCATCACATCATTTGTCTCAGAAGCAACATGACTGAAGACAAGTCCTGGTTTCCCGATTCATTAAAGGTGGCTTTAGGGCACTTAATATCAGATCAAACCCATTGCAACTACACGAGCCCCAGAACTGTGTAAAACTCACTGGGTTGTTTCAAATGTGTTCAGAAATTTTGATTAGTTTTAACTTTGTGCCAGCAGCTTTCCTACCCACACAGGTCTTATATCTCCACACATCTCTAACTTTACTCCAGGTCAGCTGGATTAAAATCACTAATATGGCAAAAAACTCTGAATAATTCAACCAAAATTCCATCATGTGCCTACACAGGTTCCAGAGCAAATATCTACACCTGCATTAGGTCATGTGCTGGTCAGGCAGTGCTCAAAACTTGCACATCATTTTAACTCCTGACCAGCCCTTCTGCTTGTAGAGTTCCCAGGAACCATCTGGGCTGGAAATCTTGATGGAGCAATGAAAGGAGGAAGAGAAAAATGGACTTTCAGGTGAGATGTGGGGCTGGGATTTCCTCCCAGACAAGACAGGCCATGTGCTTTTGGACCATTTCATGTGACCCCAGCTGGAGATGGTTGGAAGATGTTCCTCACTGTAGAAAAACATGTCTCTGCAGCTGAGAGCTCACACCTTACTCCCATCAGTACAGCCCTGTCAGCCTCACCAAAGGTGCTCTTGATCTGCCTGGGTACAAGTGAGAGCAGGATGAGGCACGACAGAATAAGAAGGATGGAGAAGGCAAATATTACCTGGATTTACCCCAGGACAATGCAGCCATCAGAGCTTCACAACCCCCAGCCCATAGCACTCACAGGGGCTGCCCCTACTTTTCTCTTGCATTTGCTCTGCAGGGATTTGGATGTCAACATTTCTGGCCAAAACATGACTGCAATCTTAGAAAGCATCAGAGGAGGAGCTGGAGGAGCTTGTTTTGTGCATCACCTTACTCCAGACATCCCAAAGCTTTTCCCTGGCTGGGGAGGCTCTGAAGGCATCAGACTCAACACACTCGTGCTCAGCATTTGCTTTCCTGGGGCTTGCAGAGCTGAGACCTGGCCAGGGGCTCAATCCAAAAAACATCCAAGATGATCTGTGAACTATTCCCAATGTCAAACCAACTGGAAAAGGCATCCTGCCCTTGAAGCAATGGCCCCATGTGGTAATGAGTCCATTGGGTAGGGTGGGATTGTGATGCTCCTTTCCCCACAGATGGGGAAACTGAGGCACAGACATCATTTGATGCAGTGAGTTAAAGCCACAGCCTCTCCAACCCCTCTTTCCTAGAGAGCAATTCAGAGGGGAAAAAATGGATGAATTGAAGCCCCATCCCTGGAAATTTTAAGGCCAGGCTGGATGAGGCTGTGAGCAACTGCTGTAGTGGGAGGTGTCCCTTGCCCATGGCAATGGGGTTGAAACTAGATGATCTTTAAGGTCCCTTCCAACCCTGACAATTCTATGATTATAACAAAGCAAGCAAGCCACCTACCCCTCCCTGAATTCACAACCAAGCCAGAGCTTCACCCAGTAATTTTACGAGCACACTGTGACATTCTCCATAGAGACGGAAACGTTTATTTAGCCAGACCCTGATGTGCCCCTTGTCAGACATTTTTCAAGCAGCCCTGATTTATACCAAGGCAGGGAGAGAGCTGAGTGCTCCCAGCCCAGCCTCCCTCACTCTTGCTGGGATTTCTCTCCCCTAGGACTGGATGTTTTTACTGGAGACATGCTGGGAGCCCTGCCCAGGGTCGAGGAGCTTCTGCGAGCACCAGAGTCACTCGATTGAAAGGTCAAGAGATAGAAATGGAAACATGCCCTAAAACAGAAGAATTCCCGGGAGTGGGCTCTGGGCAGTGGAGATTGTTTGTCTCTGGCTGTTTACAGGAGGAAAAGCTGCTGAGGTTCACAAATAACCCCGGCCAGAGCTGGTTTTATGGCCTGTTCATTCAGTGACCTTCAGATTATTACCTGACCGTTAGATTTAATGTCTCGGGGAGGCCTGGCTGATGTCCCCTCTCTCCATCACCCCGCTCACCCCTTTCCGCCTCCTAATGGGCTGCATCTGCCCAGCAGACCCAGCAAAGCTGGGGGCTGGGGGGTTGTGTGGGGGGGGATGTTGGCTGTGATGAGTGAGAGCTGGGGAGGAGAGAGGGAGGGATGGAAACGGCAGCATTTGTCTGAGATCCCACAGGCAAGCCAGTCATTTGGGGTTGTCCCCACTTAACCATGACCTGCAAAGCCCTTCAAGATCCTCAGCTGAGTGCAAAAGATCATGTTCTGTGATCTGTGATCTGTGAAAAGGAGCATTGCTCGGGAGGAGGGGGGAAAAGTCCACCCCAGCCCTTGCTCTGGTGACACAGACATTCACTAACTAGGCAGAGAAGAGGATGATAACCCGTTCTCAGGCTCCAGAAGGAGGAAATCCTGTCTCCAGCCAAGGATAAGATGCCCCAGATGAGTGCAAACCAAGTTGGGGGAGCAGTGCCCAAAGAGGGGTCTTTGATTTGCTGTGATGCTTCCAACCCTATGTCTTGCAAGGGGAGAGGTGGTCTGGCTCTCCTTGACTCCAACCTGGCTCTGCAGCAGGACTTGCTCCACCTCCTGGGGTCCCTAAAGGCATCCCAGGCTCAGCTCCCCCATCCCAGCATTGCTGCACACACTGTTTGCTTCAGATTTGCAGAATTCAGCTGCAAAGCAGCCAGGGTTTGCCAGCTGTCCTCCAAGGTCAGACCTGCCTCCGGGTGAAAAACAATGTAAATTCCCTTGCAGATGAGCCAAAGGTCCAGCTCTGGTGCATCCTTTGGGGAGCAAAAGAGGAAAACGAGGCATTAATCCCCCATTGTGTGGAACAAGGAGGTCCCGGGTCGGTTGTTGTGATCCCTCTCCTCTCAAACCCTTGAAAACCACTGAGACCTTTGACAGGGGATGACAACTCACCCTCCAGTGGGGCTGTTTCCACCCAAGCCACAAGCAAACCTTTAATTTTGAAGCATGGATTTAACTCACAAAGGTGCAATGGGCTGTGGGTCCTTCCCTGGTGTGATCCACAGGCTGGAAACCTCCCCTGGCTCTGTTTTTGCAGATGGTCCGAGGACGTTGTGTGGGTCAAACCAAGATAAGCAACTCCTGCCTAATGCTGAGCTGTGGGAAATGAGGGCCAGGAGGTTACCAGAGAAAATGATTTTTCTCCTCAGTCATCCATGGTGGAGCAGGCTGGAGTGTGGTCACACATGGAGGCACTAATGGGGGTCAGAGCTGGCTCTGGCCACCAGCACCCTGGGAGGAAACTCTCCCAGCTGTGGGGAACCATGTGCAAAATTAGTAAAATTTAAGCTCTTCACCCCTCCCATCTCCTCTGCAACACTCCCATCCTCCATGCTAATGGCTCCACTGCTTACCTGGCCAAAATTTGGGGCCATCCCCGCTTAACCAGGACCTGCAAAGCCCTCCAAGATCCTCAGCTGAAACGCCAAAGGAGCATCGCTCAGGAGGAGGGGGGAAAAGTCCAGCCCAGCCCTTGCTCTGGTGACACAGATATTCAATAACTAGACAGAGAGGAGGATGATAGCCCAGGCTCAGGAAACAGAATCTCCCCTAATCCCCAAATTGTGTCTCCTGGGGATCGTTAACCAAATATCTTGTCCACAGCTTAATTGTAGCCAATTATGCCAGCGGGGAAAAGTGCACCTTCATTGTCTGGGCACAAAGAAAAGCTGAGCAGGAGAGCTCAGATCAATCCACTCAGAGAAAATGGAACAAATGGGGCTTTGTGAATATCTTTCCTCACTTTTTTTTTCTTTCTCTTTCTTTTTTTTCTTTTTTTTCCCCCCTTCTTTTTTGGCTTATTGCCAGGTCCAAAAAAATAAAAACTGGGGCAAGGGGTGAGGAGTGGGACTGAATTTAGGTCAATCAGAGGAAAAAAACACCAGGCAAATTAAAAAGGAATGGATCTTGCTCGGATTTTAAGTGTTCCTTTAAACTCCTTAAACCTGAAAGAAGAAAAGCCCTCGCTGAAAAGGTCACGTTGACTCTCAAAAGAAAAGAGCAGGGTCTTTTTTCACACATTTTCAGTGGGGGAGAAGGAAGGTGGGCTGGGAACATTCTGGTGTCTCAATCCAGGCTCTGCACTGCGGGGGAAAAATCTCCCAGCTCCAGGAATGGCAGAACATCCTGCAGCCTCTGCACTGCCTGGCTCCCCAGTACATCCCAGTACATCCCAGTGGCAGTTAGACCAGCCCCTCCTGTGCATGCCCCTGCCTGCATTTGCCAGGTGATGTTTCAACCCATGGGGAGCTGATTCCAGTTTGGCTGATGTCCACCTCACCTGACCAGGGCATTGATGGACCCAACTTGAAGGCAGGAGCCACAATTTCTTGACCCTCAGTCAGCCTTTTCCATCACTTTCTGGTGTCACCAGCTCCTGGCAGCTCTGAACTGTGAGCTGGGTCCAGGCAGTCCCAGGTACCACACTGGGACCACTGAAAAGTACCTCACATCTGGGGATAAGAGCAGAGGTGGATTGTCCATGGTATGTACTGCTGAAGAAGCAAGACCCTCAGTCTGATCCATCCACCTTCTGGGAGAGGAACCAGTTCTCCTGAACCTCCAGGATCTCATCCCAAAGCAGCAGGATGCTGTGTGTGTACTGGGCTTGTCCCAGGTGCCTTTAACTGGTTTGCAAAGCATCTGGTATGGCCTCAGATCTCCCAGCTGATGATGGGAGAGTCACCATCCCTGGAAGTGTTCAAAGAATGAGTAGATGTGGCACTTTGGGACATGGTCTGGGAGTCAGGGAGATGTTGGATAAAGGTTGGACTTGGTCTTTTCCAACCTAAATGATTCTATGGAGGAAATACAGAGGAAAGCTTATGATACAGGATGAGCAAGAGCAAAAGAAATACCAAAACATGTGTCTATGAAGAGGAAAAGCAGCACAACTAGAGAACAGGCTGGGCAAGGGAGTGGAGGAAGCCCCAAAGAGTGAATCTTTGTGTATTTTCTATGAAAGTGCTCTGCAAGGAGGACAATTCACTGTGTGTCTGCCTCAGCTCCTACACCAATTAATTCAGTAATAGAAAAATCTCACCCAGCCTCGTCACCCACGCTCTGCCTTTCATGCCTGCTTTCCATCAGCTTATGCATATTTAAAAAACCCTCAGTCCTTGATGGGCAGGAAAGAAAGTCCTGCCTGGAAAAGTCTCAGCCCAGCAGAGCCCATCACTTACCACCAGGAGAAAGGACAATCAGGTGGTGACTTGAAGGACATGGGGTTGGAGTCACCTCCAGCCCAGGCTGGTGGCAGCCAAGAATCACCACTTTCTTATGATGCTTTTAACAGTTTTCCATAAAAAGGTTGAGAAATTTTGAAGGCCAGGCTGGATGGGGGTCTGAGTAAACCGCTCTAGTGGGAGGTGTCCCTGCCATGGCAGGGGGGTTGGAACTAGGTGATCTTTAAGGTCCCTTCCAACCCAAACCATTCTATGATTCTATGAATAGGGTCAGATATTTTAATCAGAAAAGTTGCCATCACTGATGGATGAAGTTGATGGTCCTACAGTGAGTTTTGGACCACAACAGCCTGCTTGGACAAGCATGGAAAGGGATTTCTGCACTTCACAGCTTGGAAGTGATGCTAAGTGAGGACCTCGTGCCTGGTAGGACACACATGACAGAGCAGCCTCCTTCTCCTGGGGCTGCCAGACCCCACGGATTCCCAAGTAAACCATCAAAGAAGTGAAGCCACCCATCAGGACCAGGAGCTTTTTGAGCCTGAACCTGTGCATGGCCAGCTCTTGGCCAGGGACCTTGACCGAAAACCCAGGGAGCTGCAGGGGGGGATGTCAGCAGATGGTGCTCTTCACCTGAAATCCGTGCCCCAGTTCCTGGGCTTAGGGGAAGCTCCTGTTGCTCGGGGCATCCTTCTTAATGGGGCGATATAAAAGGGAAGTCTTGGCCATTAAACTGCTCAGAGAATTGACTGTAAAAATAGCATCTCCTTCCATAGTTCCATTCCTCCAACGCGTCCCAGCCATGAAGAGACTCTATTGCTTCAAGTGCCTGCCCAGGGAGGCTGCTGATGCCTCCACAGAGAGCTGGTGGGATGGATGTGGAGCTGTCCTGCTTGCTGTCAGCAGGAAAATTAATATTCCTGTCCAGAAAAGGGGGTGTAGGTGTCTCACTCTCCTCTTAACCAGTTGCCTATTAGGCTCCCGGCTCGGTGGTGGGTCAGCATTAGCTTCCCATCATCTTTCAGCTGGGGATGGCTGCTGAAGGCAGAGGCACTTTGCAGGGCTCGGGGTTGGTGTGTGTGGAGCAGGAGCAGTGGTGGAGGGAGCAGGGTGCTCCCAGCGCGGCTGTCAGAGCTCCGGAGGCAGGAGGATCAGTGATGCTGACAGCTGGGGACGGGGAAAAACCAACAGTACAAACTGAGCCTAATTGGTCTGCAGCTCTCCGAGAGCAAGCAGAGACGCTGGGATTCCCGAATCTGGCAGCTGGAGTGGTGGCATTTCCCTAGGAAAACCCCACAACCTTGCTCTCCAGCTGCTGGGGTGTCAGTGCTGGAGCTCCCATCTCCCCAGCTGGTCTTTGCAAGGGTGTCCCCTACAGCCCTAAGGCTTAACTTTGATATTTCTGCAGACAAATCCTCAGCCAGTGTGGCTGGGGCTGAAGCCATGTGAAATGTGTCTGCTTTTTGCCAGGTTTCCTGACCCATTGATATTTCTGGCACACTTTCCCAGCTCTGCTGGCCAGCTGACCTCTTTCATTCCCAGGCAGTGTTCAGACATTGCTGAAGTAATTTTCCCTCCATCCCAGGGTCTGCTGAACCTCCTCCCACCTGCCCTGAGATGGGAAGCTGATATTTGGGTAGAGCAAAGACTCCAGTCTCCCCATCCAAAATGCTCCTAAATCTGGTGACACAAGGAGTGGGGCAGAAGGATTTGCATTAACAGCTAAAATTTACAAAATATTAGATGTCACTACATCTTCTTTGGGGAAAAGTGTGGTGCAGAGGGATGGCACCAAGCACCCAAGGACATGCAAGAAGCCTCTGCCAGGAAAAAATAAGACCAACAAGATCAGTGGACAAAGTAACAGCTCTGCCTTTTGCATTCAAGAGCCTTTTCCCTGCTCTCCCTCCACCCCCAAAATCCTCTGCATGGACTGTAAGTCTCCACTCAGCAAAAAAAAGGAGGCAATTTCCACAAGTCTTGATTGCATTTATAATTAAGAGGCATCACTATTTCCTCCCAGCTGAATTGCCCTGGTAGATCAGGGCTTGAAAGGGGCTTGCTTTGGAACACAGACTATTACTGTTCAATTGGTTATTGATTATTAGCCCATTCTCATTCCTCAGTAAAAGCAGACATCAAGATGGAAATGCTCTGCCTGAGATCTAAGACTTTGCACAGGCTCTTAGAAAAACAGGGATTATTTATTGAAGCTCTGGCCCAGTAAGAGTAAATGCGATGATGTCTATTGATATTTGATTAGGATTTTGCCAAAGGGCCAGAAATGCATTATTAAATAAAACCACTTCCTATTATCATAGAATCATAGAATCGTCAGGGTTGGAAGGGACCTTAAAGATCATCCAGTTCCAACCCCCTGCCATGGGCAGGGACACCTCCCACTACATCAGTTGCTCACAGCCCCAGCCAGCCTGGCCTTCCAAATGTCCAGGGATGGGGCTTCCAGCACCTCTCTGGCCAACCTGGGCCAGTGTCTCCCCACCCTCCTGGGCAACAACTTCTTCCGAACGTCTCATCTCAATCTCCCCACCTCTAGTTTTGACCCATTCCCCCCAGTCCTACCACTACCTGACAGCCTCAAAAGTCCCTCCCCAGCTTTCTTGTAGCCCCCTTCAGATCCTGGAAGGCCACAATAATGATATCAAAGATAAAACTCACACTGCTGTCCCACACATGTGTCCATCTCCAGCTGTGGTTCCTCACTGCACCCTTCAGCTCCTTGTGGGGGAGAAACCACCCTTTTCATCATGGCTGTCAAACATCCAGCACAACTGAGCCCGATCTTGGGCTGAGGTGCCTCAATGTTACACTAATAATAACAAACACCAGTGGCTATGATGGATTAGATGTTGCCAACACCAAGGGAGGACATGGAAAAGACAAAAGCAACTGAAGAGATCAGGACAGTGGGCAGGAAAGTGGGGGATGGATGAACACACCAGTAATATCTCTGTAGATGAGGTGAGGAGAAGAGGAAGAGTGTTTTATTGGGGTGAAATCAGTCTCATTTCCCTTTACCCACCCAAAGTTGGGTGTCTAGTTGAAGGTCTCTGAATCAAATGGAGCAAACACTACGAGTGTGAGCTGGTTGCTTAAAAAAAATCAGACATCTGTGCCAGTTCAGATGTGTAAGAGCATCTCTGCAGGGCTGATACGGGACCTTTGGGAAACTTCTCTCTTCTAAACCAGTAGCTGAAGGCTGTGGGATCCTCCTGCACACCTGGACACCCAAATCCAACCCATCCCGTGGCAATCCAGTCCTGTGGAAAGGAGAGTGGTGTGGCATGAGTTGCTGTTGGGGAGACCTGTTTATCCCCATGGCCCTTGGGGCACTTTGGTGGCCAGAACACACCTTACTTCAGATGGATAGAGATACATGGGATGAACCCTGTCCTTCAAGATTTCCTGGGAAGGTGATGGGATTTCATTGTGCTACTATTCAGTACACTGAAAATGCAGACTTTGCCCCTTTTCCAGATGTTTTTAGATTTGATCCAGCCCACACTAAGCAAGGTGACAGTGCCACCATGAAGGAGAGCTGCCAGCAGCCCAGGACACCCCTCAGCAAGGCAGGACCCACTTCAGTGCAGGGTTTCCCAAGGGAAGTGCTGCTGAGGGTGTACTGTTAAAGGGCAAAAATGCTGGTCCCTGCTTATTGTAATGGGGTTGGACTAGATGACCTTTGGAGGTCCCTTCCAACCCAAACCATTCTATGATTTATGGGAAGAGGTTACAGCAGCTCCCCATCTCCCTTCCCCCTCATGGTACTTCTCCTTTGCCTTTGTCAGCCTGTTCTTCTCCCCCAGGGTCTAACTAAACAGGTAGCACCATCCAACTAAACCTAGAGCTGTTGGTTTCTACCTACCCTGGACATTGGGGGTTGGTGTTCCTGTTGTAGGTAGAAGAACAGCTCTAAAACCAGTGTGGTTTCTCCCCACTCTATCTGCTGGCTTAAGAAAATCATGCCCTTGGACTGGAAACCTTGCCTAGGATAAAGGCAGGGGAAGGTCTGTTCCAAAGGGTTTGTAATGACAGGACAAGGGGGGATTGTTTTAAGCTAGGAAAGGAGCGATTTAGGTTGGATATTAGAAAAAAGTTCTTTAACCTGAGGGTGATAGATCAGTGGAATGGGCTGCCCAGAGAGGGGGTGGAGGCCCCATCCCTGGAGTCCTGCAAGGTCAGGCTTGCTGGGGCTCTGAGCAGCCTGCCCTAGGTAGAGATGTCCCTGCTGGTGTAGGGAGGTTGGACCAGATGAGCTCTGGAGGTCCCTTCCAGCCTCAAACATTCTCTGATTCTATAATTCTATGATTTTCAAGGCAGAGAGAGGTGCAGATAAGCCCAGACCCACAGGGAGCCCAGCTCTTCTGAGCACGTGTGTGCTTGGACTGCCCTCCAACCTGGCACTGGACAACCAGGTCTGTGAGCGGCAAGAACACACACAACCCCTTGGGAAGCTCCAGAAATATCTGGAGGAAGCTGTAGCACTCCTCAAACGTCTACATCCAGCCGAGCAGAGGACACACTGCTGGGAATCAGCGCTGAAAGGCGGGAGGAGAAGACAGCTCTGAGGCAGCAGCAGCTGTGCAGCCCGGCTGGCGGGGGCAAGGAGCGGGCTGGAAGATTCCTGGCTCATCCCACCTCTTCAGTATTCATGGCTAGGGATGAATATTTTACAAGGCTTGAAATATTTACGGGTGGAGTTGACCTTTTTTTTTGTGGCTGATACATCACGCATGGTTAGGTGTGATCGTTTCACGGTGACATTTACTGAGCCGTGAAAAAGGCAGAGACACCAGAGAAGCCACTCCCATGCTCAGCTTAAAAACAAGGAGGGACAACCCTGAAGAGATCAGTTGTCCCCTGTCCCCATCGAGCAAGAAATAACCACGTTGGGGAGCTCACTCCAGAAGTGCTACAGCTGAGATGGGTTTGACCCATTTGGTGCTCAGAGCTGTGCCTCTGCCCAAGACCTTCTCTGTATTTTAAGTTTCAAGGATTTCAGTGGTTCCCAGTCTCTAGCAGGACATCCTGAAGCATGGGGACAGGCCATGGGGGAAGCAGAATCCCACATCACTTGTGAAAGTGGCTGAGAGGAGTCCTGGGAGGAGAAGAAGTGGTGCAGGCATTGCCAGTAAAGTCCTAGGAGTTCCTAGGAGCAATCTCTCAAAAGCAGCTGTTGGCTTGGCAGGAACATTCTCTTTGTCCCAGTTCAACACTCTGGATTGTCACCCTATAATACATGGCTAAGACACAGCAGTTCAACACATCACTGTGCATAAGCTCAGCAGGACCTGCTCAACACCCAGGCTGGGACATCAGGAGGAATGTTCCCTTCACCCAAAAAACCCCTGAGGGATGAAGTGAAAGGGTTTGAATCTCCCCCATCTGATGGGAGTGGCCTCCTCCACAGAAAAGTGATGCAACCTACTGCAAGTAGTTAAAGACCTGTCACATCCCTCACTTTTAGGCCAGACTTAGTCCAGGCAGTGATGATCCTCTGATCTCCACTTCTTCTGCCCCTCTTGGTAGCTGCCCCAGTGCAAACTGCCACCAGAAGAGACTGTGGGAAGAGCCTATCCCAATATATCTACTGTCCTGGGGTGGTCCTGAGGAACATTTCCAATGCACATTAAGCTTTGTAGCTGAGCAACCTCCAGTGCCAGCCAAGCCCAAAGACAGAATAGGTTCACAGCCTCCTCCTGGGACCAGGAAAGGTTTGGGAGGCAGGAGCAGGAGCCTGTCCACCAGCAAAGCAGCTGGTGCTGTGCTCTCCCAGCTTGCAGAAGGGTGAAGGATCACCCCATCCCAGCTCAGCCCCAGGCTGTGGGTTCCCATCAAGGACTGGGTCTTCAGACCAGCTCCAGCCCAGAGGAGCTCAGCCCATCCCAGCTAGACCACAACAGCTCTGCCTTTCCAAAGCTGCTCTCAGCTCTTCTCCCATCTGCTGCTCTCTGGCACAGAAGCAGCAGCAAAGGCAAAGCTTTGGGTACCTGCCACCCAGGCCCTCTTGGCATTCAAAGCCATCCCACATGTCTTGAGCTCCCACTCAGCCCGGAGCAGCTGCAATCCCTAGAAAAAAAAATCAGAATGTGTCAGAAGATGCCACTTCAAGCAGCGTTCAGCACAGGCCATCAGGCCACGCACCAGCAAAGGCTCCCAGTTGTACAGTCCTCAGCTATGAACGTGAGAGAGGAGCTGCTCACCCTCAGCTCATGTTGAGCTCATTTCAATCAAGTGGTAAAACCTCCTCTGTATTTCCCCCCCGTGGACACTTTTCCCCTTCTTCTTCCCTTTCCAGCCCATTTCTTCGTCTCTGTTTTCTCCTCCCCTTCCCCCCCTGCCCTTTTCCCCCTGAAGAAATGAACTAAAAATGAGAAGTATCTGATTTCTGTTTGCTCTGTGACTATTATTCCTGTTGCCCGTTGCCTCTGCTGTCGGAATTCTGGAGACAGGGTGCAGTAAATGGGATGTTTAATCTTGCTGTCAGGGCCATATATCACTCTGCAAGCTCCTTCTGGGGTAACAAGAGCTGCTCAATTGACAAAACAAGCCAAGGAATGAATAAACCAACAGAAAACATTCAGCCTGTGCTATTAATCCACTCGGAGCCAAAGGTAGATGTAGGAAGGGAATAACACGCACCAGTGACTCCTGCTCCCTGCAAGTTTTTTGACCATGAGGAGCCTGAGCTGCACTGAGCCTTTCCCACAGCATCACCCCACAAACGTGCTGGTCCATGAATCCCACCAGGTTGCCACAGCCGTGGGAAGCAGCAGCACTTTCCTCTCCTCCCACAAGTTTAATTTCCAGGGTGAGATGGACTTAATTTATATGTCCTCCAGGGCAGGCAGCGGCTTCTCTACAACTACCTGAGAGGAGGGTGTGGTGAGGCTGGGGTTGGGCTCTTCCCACAAGTAATTAATGACAGGACAAGAGGTGATGGCCTCAAGTTGCACCAGGGGAGGTTTAGATTGGACATTAGGAAGAAGTTCCTTCCTGTAAGAGAGGTCAGGCACTGGACCAGGCTGGAACAGGGGGTGGAGGCACCATCCCTCAAAGGGTTCAAAAAATGAGTGGATGTGGTGCTTGGGAACATGGTCTAGTGGTCAGGGAGATGTTGGACAAAGGTTGGACTTGATGATCCCAGAGGTCTTTTCCAACCTAAATGATTCTATGATTCTGCTGCGTCTTGAAGGCACCTGATGTGTTCTGAGGTGCTGCTGTCAGCGGGAGCAAGGACTCGTTAAGGTGATGGAGGGCTGAGTGGAAGTGGCAATAGAGGGTTGTGTTTGGGGAGCAACCTTTCCCAGTATGATGCCCGCAGCGTTTTGGTCAAGCCTGCTGCACACCCAGCAGCTCGGTCTGCTGAGGGCAAGTGAAGGGTGCCTTTGGGTGCCAGCGTGTCCCGGGGGGCAGCGGTTCATGTGGACACTGGCAGGATATTTGTCTCTGCTTTCAAGCTGAAAACAACCTGTCAAACTAGATGAATCACAGAATCATAGAATGGTTTGGGTTGGAAGGGACCTCAAAGATCATCTAGTTCCACCCCCCCTGCCATGGCAGGGACCCCTCCCACTAGACCAGGTTGCTCCAGGCCACATCCAGCCTGGCCTTGAACACCTCCAGGGATGGAGCATCCACAGCCCCCTGGGCAACCTGTGCCAGTGTCTCACCACCCTCACAGTGAGAATTTCCCCCTAATTTCCAAAGTAAACCTCCCCTCTTCCAGTTTGAACCCATAACCCCTCATCCTATCACTGCAGGCCTTTGTGAAAAGTCCCTCCCCAGTTTTATTGTAGGCCCCTTTAAGATACTGAAAGGCCACAATAAGGTCTCCCCGGAGCTTTCTCTTCTCCAGGATGAACAAGCCCAATTCTCTCAGTCTGTCTTCATAGGAGAGGTGTTCCAGCCCTCTGATCATTTTTGTAGCCCTCCTCTGGTCCATGTCCTTCTTGTACTTGGGGTCTCCAGAGCTGGTCATGAGAACCATGATTTCTTCCTATGTCCCCTTCTGAAACAACTAGTTCTGACCATTTTTAAGAGCTCCCACAGGGGTGCTGAGGCCAATGCAAAGCCCAGAGCTCTCCAGGATGAAGTCACCCAACCCTCACACCATCCCCAGCCATGGAAACACCCCAAACATGGATCCAAACACTTCATCTACCTCCAAGCCTCAGATACAATTCTTGGAGACGTTGGCTTGGTCATGACCATGCCTTGTCCATGATGAGACATAAGAAAATGGACAACAAGATGCTGGCCTAGAAAGGATGGGCTGAAAGGCATTTCCCACTTTCCTCGTGGTTGACATATTCTAGATGCAATAATCCAACACCAATAGGAGCAGCAGTGCTCCATTACATGGTGGGCTCAAGGTCAAAGAGCTGGGCAGTGATAGAGATGCTTTGCCATGGAATATTCAGCTGGGCATCATCACGTCCATGTGATAAATGCATGTTGCACATAACATACATCACCCAGGGCCAACATGCTGCTGGGAGCAGGGTGGGGGAGCAGTCCCCAGCCAGGCACCAGGGAGGGGGTGGGAAGTGCCAATGTTATTTTGAGACCCCTGGACTGATAAGAGAGGTCCCTGTATTCAGAGGAGGCTCTTTGTCCCCTCCATGGGGGAGGAGGACGGGAGCATCTCCAGGAGGCACGTGCCCCGTAGGCCATTAGAGCGTTCAGGATGATGAAGATGTTTGTTAATGGAGCTGAGGTAAAAGGCTAGACTCATCCAACTGCGAGAAGGTTCTGGAGATGCCCACCAGAATAATAATTGCAGCATTAAGCATGCGGAGGGTACTTAGCAATGCTCTCATATCAGGCAGGGCTATCAGCTGGCCAGTAATGCATGCACACAGAGGAGGTGGGGGAATTGAAAGCACGTCTAACTGCTCCAGCCATGGGGGTGGGGGATGAGGGAAAGAGAGCTCATTTCAAAGGTGAGTGGAAATGCTTTTAAGCATAAACAAATGGAGCACCTGAGATCCCAGCTCATGACGGGAATGGGTGTCGAGATCAGCGTCCTACCTCTGAGCATCTTAATGGGGAGCATCTGCCAAGCCCAGGTGGTTGGAGGAGGACAGAAGCTTTCAGGGAATTGCTTTCCTTCACCTGCAGGACTTAGAATCATAGAATTGTCAGGGTTGGAAGGGACCTCAAAGATCAGCCAGTCCCAACCCCCCTGCCATGGGCAGGGACACCTCCCACTACAGCAGTTGCTCACAGCCCCAGCCAACCTGGCCTTCCAAATGACCAGGGATGGAGCTTCCAGCACCTCTCTGGCCAACCGGGGCCAGTGTCTCCCCACCCTCCTGGGCAACACCTTCTTCCTAATGTCTCATCTCAATCTCCCCACCTCTAGTTTTGACCCATTCCCCCCAGTCCTACCACTACCCGACAGCCTCAAAAGTGCCTCACCAGTTTGACTTGAGAGACTTCATGGCACCTTGGCTTGGGCAACCCACATCCCCCTCCTGCCAGTCTCTCAGGTGCCCAAAGCCTGGTAGAAGCAAAGAAATGGGGTCTGGGTGCAAGGAGAGCTCGTGTCCATGTATACACTGTCTGATGGGACACCTCTCCAGGAGAAATTCTCCATGGGAATCAGTTTTGTAGAAGCAGGAAGGTTCAACTCACTGTGCACAGAGGTTTTATCAACTCCTGAGACAGCTGGAAGTCCTGTCACCAGAGTGATCTCTCTTTCAGCCCCATCCTTGACACTAAACTCATAACCAATGCCTTTAATGCATCCAAAGCTGGTTCCTTCCCTGTGCCTCAGTTTCCCCTGCCTTGAAACGACAACGTCAGTGCTTGATAACTCTGACCAGACAGTTTGAAATGTGGGGGTCAGCTCTGAACAGTGCAGAGCAGAGCAAAATCGGGGTACTGGTCAAAGCCAACGGGCATCCACACACATAAAGCTGCAGTGGAGCAGGCAGGGAACTCAGCACACCAGGATGAAACCCCCAGGAGGTTGAGCACTCCCTGCTATTCTTATTTATATGACCACTTGATCCACAGCCACATACCTACTGTAAGAGGCAGAGCAAGGAATGCAGGACATGGGCAAATTAGAGAGAAAACATCTGTTTGGAGACATTATTTAGAAGTGACATTCAGTTGACCAGGAACTGAACCAGGAGCCCTGTGCTCGCTCTGCAGTCACGGGGTGTCATGGGGCTTGCAAGGTCAGCTCTGCAGCACTGTAGAATTCAGGGAAAAAAAAAAAAAAAGAGTAAAGCAAGCCATTAAAAATGCAGAAATGCAGCCATGACTTCTGCTAAGAAGACATTCTGTCTGCATTGCCTTTCCCCACACCTACGCAAGCAGCAGCGTGTTTGAACAGGACTGTGGCACCCTCCTGAGCAAAGATTAATAGCACAAAAAAAATAATAAAACCCCCAAACAAGCTCCCCCCGCCAAGCCTAGATAGGGATCTGCTGTCACTTCCAATCAAAGCACTCATCAGCATCCTGCTTTCCCCCACAGTGTTCCAGCCACCCCCTCCCCAGCTCCTGCTTTGCAGCAGGGAGATGAAGGATGTCAGCTCCTCCTCGGCATTCCCAGTGCTCAGATCCTGCCACCAAGGACCCACCAGCTCTTGATCTGGGCAAACTGGGCCAGTGAATCTCCCCCAGTTCTCTGCCTCTCCTATATGGGATGTCCTGCAGCCTGGGTTTCTGACAGTCTTCTACAGTTTCGTTATCAGCCTTCACGTTGCTTCAACAGCAATGACAAAAGACCATCTATAAAGTTGCAAAACTGAGCACTGAGGAAAAGAGGATTTGCCAAATTTTGCCACCTCTTCACCTAAAGCTGGCTGCAGGGTGACACAACCAGCAGCTTGGAGCTTCTGCTCCCCATCCTGGCTTTGTCTGGACTCCCTTCAGTTCCCACCCCTGAGATATTGAGGGGGTTGAGGTGGCTCTGGCACCCTTCAGAGATGCTTCCTCCATCCCAAAATACATCTCTGAAATGGCTAAAATGATCTGCTGCTTCCTTTGGTGAGAGGACTTTGATGGGCAACTTTGATGGGTAGCAGAGGAGAGATGAATCCCAGCCTAATGTTGCTGGTAAGTCCTGGTGCAGCGTAGATAAAGGGGAGAAAATCTGACTCTGGATCCTACTTAAGGAGCCTGAGCTGGAAACATCCAACATCAAGGGTATCCTAGAGCTAAGAAATACAGAGCACACAAGGTCTAGTTCAAGACTACTGCAAAGAAAAGATCTTTTCCTGGTTTTTTCCTTGCTCTGAAGAGCAACGTCTCGGCATGTGTGAAAGCCACTAGACAATCAGTCTGGATTAGCGAGACATCTGATTAAAATGAGTGCCAAGAACAATGGTTGCTGATGATGAGTAAGATTGGATTTAGGTCACATTAAAACACTGTGAATAAATCATCCCACTAAAGACCAATTACACCAGATTCTTTGATTGACAAATGGAAAGAAAAAAACCCCCTTCTTCGGATGCGTTTCTGATGATTTCTAGGCTGCCCTTTAACCATTCTCTTCCCAGAACTAAGCACTACTTTATACAACTCAGCCTAGCTCCCCTTTCGAAAGCTCCTTCTTAAAACCCATGGCAGAATTTTCCCCCAAATTATAGACACAGAAACTGCACAGAGCACCCTGGCTGGAGTCTTCTGAAAGCTTCTCTGAGATCTTTTTCAGACTGTAATTCTTCTTTTCTACACTGCTTCTCTTCTTCCCCAGGCAGCTTTGCCTCTCATCCTTCCTCTGTCCCATCTCCTCCATCTTAGTGATTCTCTTCCTCCATTTCCAACAACTATAATAATTTCTGTTTAAATCTCAGGAGGTAGAAATTGGACCCACTGAAATCAAAGGTTAAACCACCATTATTTTATTTTATTTTTTAACAAAGTAAGTTTCTCATCTTCAATTGCCCCCTAAGATAAAGAATAAGTACAAAGATCTTGAAGCTGGGCAATACATGATCATCCTGGCTTACCCTGCTAGATGTATAAGCTTCTTCTGGCCAACAACCTTTATCCATCTCATACATCAAGTGCCTTTTCAGTTGCCACCGGTTATTGTTGCTCAATTTGTGTTCACTGAGCTCTTAAATTATTATTTTAAAGCATAATCTGCCTATTCTCTCTGGAAGATACAAAGACCCATCCAGGAACAAAAGGACATCCCTCCTCTTAACGGTTGGTTGAGCTGGATACAAAGCTCAGCCTGACAAAGCCCAAGTGGGCTGCAGAGATTTCTACCTGCTCTAGGCAAACGGTTCATCCCAGACTTAACCAAGGGCCCCCCCTCCCAGCAGCCCCTCACCCACCACTGCCCAGAGCCCTGGCACCCTAGAGCTCCTACAAACTGTTGCACACCATCAAAATCCAGGCTTAGACAGTACAGAAGCTCTTCTGCAAAGGCAGGACCTGCTAAGCACCATTGGGCAGCAAGTCTCCTGGGGGAGCCTGGTCCTTGAATCCTTGAGCTCTACAAACATTTTCCTGGGTCCTTGTTCACCTTGGAGAGTCCCAGGTAACGATGTCCTCCACGGGGTGAGCACTGGCTGTGTTGGAGGCTGCAGAGAGAGCTGCCTCATCCATACAATTGCTTTGATGTCCCCCCAGGCTGAGGCAGAAAGGTTCCTGTTCTCTAATAACCACACCTGGCTTGCCCCCGAGGTGAAGGAGAAAGGATTAGTTACTAATCTTTGCTGATAGAGAAGACCAAGTTAACAAGTTTATTGATTTTGGTCAACAAAGCTCTTTATGTCGCTGTCTTGTTCATATAAACAAACCCATATATTTAGCTGAAACACACAGCACCAACCCTGTGTGCTGCTGCTCAGCAGCAGCCCTGAAGCACCCTGGGCCAAGCCACCCTTGGAAGTTAGAATCATAGAATCATTTAGGTTGGAAAAGACCTCTGAGATCATCAAGTCCAACCTTTGTCCAACAATTCCCTGATCCCTAGACCATGTGCCCAAGCACCACATCTACTCGTTTGTTGAACCTCTTCAGGGATGGTGACTCCACCACCTCCCTGGGCAGCCTGGGCCAGTCCCTGACCACTCTTTTAGCAAAGAACTTCTTCCTGATGTCCAATCTAAACCTCCCCTGGTGCAACTTGAGGCCGTTTCCTCTTGTCCTATCATTAGTTACTTGGGAGAAGAGACCAACCCCAGCCTCACCACAACCTCCTGTCAGGTAGTGTAGAGAGCACTGAGGTCTCCTCTCAGTCTTCTCTTTTCCAAGCTAAACAATCCCAGTTCCCTCAGCTGCTCCTCATAAGCCATGTTCTCCAGACCCCTCACCAGCCTCATTGCTCTTCTCTGCACCCGCTCCAGCCCCTCAAAGTCCTTCTTATCCTGTGGTGCCCAAAACTGGACCCAGTGCTCAAGGTGCAGCATCACCAGTGTCGAGTCCAGGGGCACCATCACCTCCCTGCTCCTGCTGGTCACACCATTGCTGATACAGCCCAGGATGCTGGTGGCTTCTTGGCCACCTGGGCACACGCTGGCTCATGTTCACCCAGCTGTCACCAAAACTATTGCTGGAATTTGCTGTGTCTCTGCTAAATGCCTGTGAAGCATTTATTGGTACTTTTTCCATTTCCAGCAATAAAAAAAGCCACGAGAAGCTGAGCAGGGCTGAGAGGCAGCTTGCTCCAACCTGCCTCGCCATGGGGGACGTGCTTGCTGGGAATCAATGGCATAATCCATTTTGTTCTGCCTTGCAATACACTCTTACATTTAATCCACAAGGGCACTGTAGGTTTTGGTGCCAAATTAGTGCTGGCACAGAACACGTGCATCACCTGTGCCTGGGAAATCACCTCTACAGATTCCTGCCTCTATTGAGCTTGGCATCTGCTGCAACCCAGAGGTTACCCAGAGTTTAGTTCCAGCTTTGACATCAGCGCTGAGGCACCACGGGAATTTGGTGCAGGGCCTGACACAGCACAGAAAAGTGCCTTCCTTCCTATAAAGATATGAATTACAGGAGATCTTTAAGTATAACCACCATAATGCAGGGATATGTGTGATTAATCACATGATGGGTACATCCATCTTCCTATATTTGTGTGACAGCCCCAGTATGGTCTGAAGAGCCTGGTAAAATCCACACCCTGACCCAAACATAGTCTTGATTAACAGTATTCATTATTATCCATGTAATCAGGCCATCACTGATTTCAGTTCCATCAACTGCTGACCAGATAAGGGTAGGAAGAACTCAGCTATTAAAAGAGTAAATAGAGGAGAAGGTAAGTGAAAGGGAAATCAATAAAAAGATTAAGACATTTCTATGAGTCACCCAAATGAGACAGCTACAAAGGGAATAAAAAAAAACATTTGTCATGATAATATAAGCAAGAGCGTAGATGGTTTCATGAAGTACTTTTTATTCTTTTCCCAGATTCTGCCTACCTAAAATTCTTTGAACAATGAACCCACTAGAGGAGTCCAGACTTTAAAGCCTCTCTCCCAACAGCCACGTTATAAGACCAGCAGGGCTTCCAGCAATACTAGACTCAACTTTCCTGCTCGTTCGAGAGCAACCGTCAAGCAGAAACTAACACAAATATTGAAAAAAATCTTTCAGGGCTTCTTTATACGTTGTGAAGAAATCACAGCACGGCAGAACTCACTTTCTAAAAGACATCCTTTGAAGGTCACCTTAAAAAATCCCAGGAGAATGCAAAGCATGGAGCAAAGACCAAAACGCCTTAAAAGGAGCTCTCCCGGCCATCAATTCAGGCCTTGCTATTGCTGGCAGCCACATAATAAAACCTATTCATAAAGCTCCATTTTAAACTACGTGGGCTTCTTGCCGCCACCGCTCCTGCTGGAACCTGTTCCAGGACCTCACTCCACCAAGCTCCAAGACCTTCTAATTTCCGGGCTCAGTTTATTGATGGCCATTTTGTAGCTGTTTGGTCACGGGCCAGCCTGGTTCCTTGGTTCTCCTCCCCAAGCTGTGCTGCCCTGCTGGGGAAAGCCACCACATCTGCTCCTGAGCTTGCCTGGGTGGAGCAGGGTGGGGTCTGAGGAGTGCTTGCAGCACCATGGCCCCTCTGCAGTCAATGGGGCAAGAAGTGGATGTCAACATATTGGAGCGTGTCCAGAGGAGGGCCACCAAAATGCTCAGGGGAATGGAGCATCTCTCGTATGAAGACAGGCTGAGAGAGTTGGGGCTGTTCAGCCTGGCGAAGAGAAGGCTCTGGGGGGACCTTAGAGTGACCTTCCAGTGCCTTAAGGGGCCTACGAAAAGGTGGGGGAAGGTCTATTCAAAAGGGTGTGTAATGACAGGACAAGGAGTGATGGTTTTAAGCTGGGAAAGGAGACATTTAGACTGGATGTTAGAAAAAAGTTCTTTAATCTGAGGGTGATAGATCAGCGGAATGGGCTGCCCAGAGAGGGGGTGGAGGCCCCATCCCTGGAGACATTCAAGGTCAGGCTTGATGCTGCTCTAAGCAGCCTGCCCTAAGTAGAGATGTCCCTGCTGGTGTAGGGAGGTTGGACAAGATGAACTTTGGAGGTTCCTTCCAGCCTAAAACATTCTACGATTCTATGGTTCTAAGTGGCTTTTCCAGATGGAGATTTGGAGCAGCTACCTTGGCTTCTTGCTCTGCGTCCCCCACCAAAGGAGTCCTTCTCTTTTCATCAACAGGACAGGCTTTAAAGAAATTAAGCTGCCTAAGATGGAGCAGCTTTTCAAGAATAGCTGTCACCCCCACTGCTTCTGAGTGTCCCTTTCCCCAGTCATCCCAGAAACCCCTCTCCCAGGTCCAGCTTGAGGTGTCCACTGAGAGGGCTTGCAGAAGGGGCAGCCAACACCTCCATGATCAGCCATATAAAGCCATGAAGTAGCCTTGACATCAGGAAAGGAAAAAAATTCTCTGGTAGACAAGCTCCAGGTTATCCCAACCTTCATCCTGGTGCTGCAACGATCACAGAATCACAGAATGTCAGAAGTTAGGGCTTGGAAGGGACCTCCAAAGATCATCTAGTCCAACCCCCCTGCCAGAGCAGGATCACCCAGAGCAGGTCACACAGGAACACGTCCAGGGGGGTTTAAACATCTCCAGAGAAGGAGACTCCACAACCTCCCTGGGCAGCCTGGGCCAGTGTCTGGCACCCTCACCAGGAAGAAGTTTCTTCTCCTATTGATGTGGAACCTTCTCTGGTCCAGCTTGCACCCATTGCCCCTTGTCCCATCATTTGATACCACTGAGCAGAGCCTGGCTCCATCCTCCTGACACTCTCCCTTTACATATTGATAAACATTCATGAGGTCACCCCTCAGTCTCCTCTTCTCCAAGCTAAAGAGCCCCAGCTCCCTCAGCCTTTCCTCAGCAGGGAGATGTTCCGTGATGCACATCTTCCTGCCCTCAGAGGAGAGAAGATCTCCTGGGATAGCAAGCAGAGCTGGCTGTCATGTAGGGAGCCAGAGAGGAGACAAGACCTTGTAGGCTTTGCCTGGATACCCTCCCTGCCCAGGTTCTACATCAGGAGGAGGTGTACAGCCCGAGAGAACAGCATTCATCTCCTCCAGGAATCAGAGCCAAATCTACATTCTCCTGGTCTCCTGTAGGGTTTTACATCAAGGCAGGTACCTGGCAGCGCAGGAGCTGACGGGCTCTGCCACGTCTCCACTGCAAAGGTCTGAACAGCCCTGTCAAAATCTCCAAGGGCAGGAAATAATTGAAGCAGAGACAAAAATCTTCAGGAAACTCTGACACTTGCAGCAGCAATTCCTGTGTAAACAAAACTGAGCTAATTTTGTGTAAGAAAACGTTGTATTTGATTTTTTTATTATTTTTTTTTAAGGGATTTTTTCGCCGCAGGATCATTTTAATTGTGTGTGGGTTTTTCTTCTGTTTCAGTGTTTAATGACATGACTTCAGTGACAGTACATAATGTGACATGCCACTCCATGTTAGCGGTGACAGGAAGAACATGATGCATTAGCTGCTACTCCTGCCATGCCAGAGTGTGACAGAGTGTGTCACGCTGGAAATGCAGGAGCCAATATGGATTAGACTCTTTTTTTTTGACCATTTCCCACTTTTTCCACCATTGAGCCAGTTCCTACTTGCTACTAATTGAGAGGAAATTTTCTAAAGAGTCGCCTGTTTGTTCTGTAATGAAAATTTGACACTTCAAACAAGAAAGGAAGACAAGCACTTAGCACACTAATTAGAGCAAAAACTCTTTTCAATATCTGAGGAAGGTGATCCCAGCCTAACGCTGAGCACCAGCGAGCTGCTGTCACCCAGCCCTGGGTCCTCACCCCCTTCTGAACATCTCAGACACTAATAAATGAAAATTGTTTTTGTTTTCTATCTCCATTTCAAAGGCAGCTGTAAAAAGCTGGGAGGAGAAAGGTAGGGATGAAGAGATGAGTGTGAAGGAGCTGAAATGGCTTTCCCAAGGTACCTCATAGAGCCTTGATCCAGAGAGAACCTTCAGCTTCTGCTGTCTAAACCCCACTGCTGAATTCACCAGAGGCTCAAAGCTGGGAAATGGCATCAAAACCAAGGAATGGCTGAAGAATAGAATTTATTACCCAGAGCACAGTGCACTGCACCCCGACCTTCCTCACCCGATAACCTCTGATGCTCAAAAAAAGAACCACCTTCAGAATGTCCCAAATCTTCCTCTCCTTGGGTCAACTCCTTCATAAAATGTGTATTTATGCCATTTTTGCTGACAAATTTAGCCTCCTAAGGAGCAGTTACACTGCTGTTTACTGGAGAAAATCACCGTTGCCATTTTTGCAGCTCCCAGGCAGTATTTTAGGTGCCAAAATATTTTCTTCTGTGTGCGAAGGACAATCCTTTAGCACTTTGCATGGCTGAAATTGTTTTCTGTGTGGATCTGATGCCAGAGCTCTCCCAGGCACTCTCAGAATTGGTGAAAGAGCTGCTATTAACAGGGATTTCTCCTGCATTCCTGTGTCGAGAGCTTGTGGCTTTGCAGGCAGGAAAATCCAAGCTTCCCTTGAAATCCTGCTTCTTCAGAAGGTTCTTGTTGACCATGACATGCCAGAAAGCCACAAGTAGGAAATCCTTGATTGCCATGGAGACAACACTGGCTCTGTGCAGGGCTTGGAGAAAAACCAGGACAGTGAGAGCAAGTGCTGGCAAATTCAGAGGAGCAGACACAGCCCCAGCCTCCCCCACCACAAACTACCTCAGCACTAGGGGTGAGCCCAGCTCCCTCCTCCCAGCAAACCCTTCATGACCCATGGGGGCTGGTGGGAGAGCCACGTGTGCAGCTCTTCCCTCATTTCCCACCTCTTGGCTGGCAGGCCCCAAATCCTTCAGATCAATGTCTCATTTCCTACCCTGAAACTTCCAGAAGACCATCACAGACTCCTCTCTGAGTAGCAGGAGGGTACATGGATCGTGGACCCCAGCATGGCTCCATGAACAACCTTCAGGTCACTGGCCTCCATGTTTCACCATGAGCCACTTTTGCAGATCCCAGGGGCTTGGATGAATGCAGAAATTGTACTGGCACCATCAACACATTGCAAACCCCCTTCAGACCTCTAGATTATACCTTTACATAAACACAAGAGCAATCCCAGCACTCACTGCCGGGCTGGAGGGTTGAGCCTGTCTCCAGCAGGACATATGGGACATGTCTCCAGCAGGACGTGTCTCCAGCAGGACGTTCAGTGACAGGACCAGTGACACCAATCCTCTCCATATGTCACCCTTCTCTTTTCCTTCTCTAGGAAACTTCACAGCTTATGATCTCTTTAGCATCCTGCTCTAGCAGGGAGGTTGGACTAGATGATCTTCAGACATCCCTTCCAACCCCGACCACTCTGTGACTCTGTGATTCACCTCCACCCAGGACATGGCTCTGATCCATCCCTGTGTTACTCCAGCTTCATACACTACAATGCCCCATCCTGGAGAAGGAACCACACCACACCATCTCTGCCCCATGTGCCCATGGCTGCATGCAATGGGAATCACTGGCTCCTGCCCTTTCACCCTCAGGGCTTTCATGGGGACACTCAGGATGCTCAGTATGAGGGAATTTGCTCTCAACAGCATCTGACTCTCAGCAGATGGTCAAACCCTTAGAGGTAAAGGCAGCTGTAAGCAGAGGGCAGGCTGGCTTCATCTGAGAAGAGCCTGGATGGTGCTTGTCTTCTGTGTCACTCCAGAAACAGTCTGATTCTCCCAGGCCTGGACTCTGTAGAGTGAGACCAAAGTCCTTCCCTCTCAGGAGGACATCAGGCAGTAAGGATGAGAGCTGAGAAGTCCTGGGGCTTGCCTAAGTACCAGAGCCTGAGAGAGTTCTCCCTCTACATTGATTTCCTTTTATCTTTCCCCATAAATCAGTCTCTTCAACTCTTCTGTCCTTTTCTGTTGCTTTTCTCTCAACACACTCCAATCCATCAACCTCTCTGTGATGCCAAGTGCCCACAGATGAACGTCCTGTGCCATTCCTAGCTCAACACAGCTGTCCAAGAAAAGGACTATATCCCCCAGCAGATTCTGAGCTGGATGACATTTCTGAACACTTGATGATGGAAAATCTCCAGTTCTTCCCATATAGATCCTGGGACTAAAACAAAGCTGGGGAGGGCTCTTGAAGGGACTTTTTAGGCTGTTGAGTAGTGGTAGGACTGGGGGGAATGAGTCAAAACTAGAGGTGGGGAGATTGAGATGAGACGTTAGGAAGAAGTTGTTGCCCAGGAGGGTGGGGAGACACTGGCCCAGGTTGGCCAGAGAGGTGCTGGAAGCCCCATCCCTGGACATTTGGAAGGCCAGGCTGGCTGGGGCTGTGAGCAACTGCTGTAGTGGGAGGTGTCCCTGCCCATGGCAGGGGGGTGGGACTGGATGATCTTTAAGGTCCCTTCCAACCCTGACAATCCTATGATTCTATGATACACCAGGCAGATAAAGACTTGACCCACCAGCACCTGCTCCGTGCATCCAGACAGCACCAGCATGATTCTCAAACACCCCCTCATCCTAAATAATGCACTAGATGTAAATGAGGACTGATGTGTTGATACATCAACATTTTCCATAGACATCTAATCTCCATATTTGCAGTCACAACAGATTCAAAGATTGATGCTGATACCCACCATAGTTCCATGGTATCTATTAAATGTATTACCCTCTCCATCAGAGAGCTGTATGTGGCAGCATATTCTCTGCTGAACCAACACGAGCAGGGCTGGGAGTGGGAGAAGCCATTTAGAAAGAGTGTTCTAAATGTCAGGTCTGTCATCTCTGCTATTAATATGTCATGAGTGGACTCTAGGTGATGCTTGCTGTGAGATGAGCATTATGAATGGAACAGGCTGCACGTGCAATTAATATTCCTCTTGATGCATCATTTGTAAGTGTTTTGGAGAGGTTGTAAACAGGGAGAGCTTGCTTGGAGATGGATGAGTGAAAGGGAAGGGAAAGGAAAGGGAAGGAAGGGAGGAAGGAAGGAGGGAAGGGAAAGAAAGAAAGAAAAAGAAGGAAAGAAGGAAAGAAAGAAGGAAAGAAAGAAAGAAGGAAAGAAAAAAGAAGGAAGCAAAGAAAGAAAGAAGGAAAGAAGGAAAGAAAGAGAAAGAAAGAGAAAGAAGGAAAGAAAGAAAGAAGGAAAGAAAGGAAGAAGAGAAAGGAAGGAGGAGGGAGGGACTAAATCCCCAAATCTGATGATGTCCCACAGACCACAACTTTGAGCTGGGGCTCAACATGGGGTAGGCAAGATGGACTGAGCTGCTCCTTCCTTGGCTGCTCCTTTTAGGTAGCTCAGAGGCTGTCTTAGAAAACAACCTGTGATCCCCCTTGCTCATTAAACCATCTGGTAAATTCCCATCCTCATGATGCCACTGCCTAACCCCACTTTGAGGGAAAGTTCATGATGGATGGTCCTCCAAGCCAGCTCTGAGGAGGATGATCTTCTCGGGGGGAAATAATGAGAACTAGCAAGCAAAAAGGGAGGCATGAAAACAGATGATGACCTAGATAATTAACCTGCTAATCATCCCCCTGGTGTGATGGAAGCATAAAAACATCAGTCTGCATGTCTGGGGAAAGGAGGGAGTTTTTCCAGGGAGCTTTTCCGAGATAGAGCCTGAGTTCAGCTGCTCCTACAAAACCTACAGTTTCCTTCCAGGGTCAGTCTGGGATTGGGTCAATCTCTAAGCCCTTTCCCATCCCAGTACTTCATAGATGATGAACAGTTTGGTCTCATCAAAGAGCTGGTACCAAGCTGGATCCACCAATCTTTGTCCAGTACATTTCTTAATGTAATACAAAATAAGGTTTAGTGGCTGAAGACACTGGATAATGATTGTGATGCTTGGTGGCAGAAGCCTGTCTACCCCTCAGCAGGTTTTGGGGCCATTTTGAGGACACACAGGGTTTCACCAACCACAGCAGTGTCAGCCTGTCCTGAGCATCACGGGTCAAGAAATAATTTGTCGAAACAAAGCTCTCTCCCTACCTGGCAAAGGGGGGATGGGGAAAAAATCTGAATCTTTAGTAAAAGCAGCAAACTCAGTTCATCTTCCTGAGGCAAAAAGATCATCTGGAGTCATGCAGTGACCCAGCATCCTCAGATCTCAAGGGTCTTCACTTGCTTTGGGGCCCATCCCTGCAGGTGTTCAAGGCCAGGTTGGATGGGGCCTTGAGCAACCTGCTCTAGTGGGAGGTGTCCCTGCCATGGCAGGGGGTTGGAACTAGATCTTTGAAGTCTCTTTCAACCTGAACCATTCTATGATTCTATGATTTTAGCCTCATTACTGCATGTTTTGCAGGCATCCTTGGGCTCCCCACAGCTCTAGGTGGGTAATGAGGAGATGACAATATTGGCTGGCTACTCTAGACATAAGTCCATCATCGACCACTCATGGAGGGACCACGCTGCTGTGGGGACAGAGCTCTGCTGGCCACAGTCTAGATGGGGATCTCTGGCATGATGTTGGATCATAATAAGTCAGCCAGGTCTCCTTTCTGAGTTTGCTTTTGGAGGAAGGGGTTTAGATGCTGTTATCTCCCTGGATACAACCTGGCAGCTCCTACAACCCCACTCAGGACTATTCAATTATACTTTGGAACACCCTGAAAGTAAGGGAGAAAATGTTAATTAGAGCAAACCTGGTAATTTCTAAAATCACATGTCCAACCCTTGTTTAGAGAACACCTAGAAGAGTGTGTCCTGGGGATAAACAAAGATTGGGATGAGGATGGAAAAGGCTGAATCCTACTGGGGGAAAGCTGGAAGGATCATTTTGGCCTCTCCCCTGGTGATAGGTGCTGTATAAAAATAGAGCAGCAAGTCGATAGGGGCTAAATAAAAGATGAAAGGCAGGCAGTGAACACAAAAAGCCAGCACAGCACCCAGGTGACACCACCCTGGAGAGCACAGTGCCTACTGTATGCAAGCAGCAATCCCAGCACATGAATGGTCTCACCTCCTCCTCCTCTCCCCAGCATCCCCATCAAGGGACAGCTGACAGCTGATCACATCTGCCCTCTGGGCAAATCCAGGGCTGTACTCTCCATATTAGCAGCCTGGCATCTCCCACCAGGGGAAATTCACACCGAATGCGACATGAAAAAGCAGCACGAAGTGTTTGTGCTCCGTGTGAGTGACACGACCACTCCTGGCAGCCTGACGTTGCTCTGCCTTCATGCCTTCCAAGCAGCCATCCCAGAGGATTTCTCTCTTGATAGGGCCTTCCACATGCCTTTAAGAGAGGCTCAGATCAAAGAGGGCCATGGAGGATTGGAGAACTGGAAGAGCTCTGGTGCCTGGCATGAGTAGTGTGGTCTTCAGTGGAACAGGCTGCTCTGAAGGAAGATGGTGCTTGTCTTCTTCATGCCTGCAACAGTCTGGCCCTGCATACATCACATAAATCCAGTTTCTTCAATCTTGGTGAGGTGACTTCAAACCCAGTTCAAGTTTTCAGAGCCAAAGGACTCGGGACTTAACTGTGTCCCTCCTGTGTAGAGTGGAGGAGCTCAGAATTGAGTTGGTATCTCTCTTTTTGTTTGGGTTCCCCACTGGGAGAGCCAGCCCTTCAGCCTGCATCTAGCCTCCATACCAGTGTGCACCACCAAGGAGACTGGCTGACCATGAGATGCCCCATGATAGCCTAAGTCATGGTTCCAGGCTATACAAATGCCCACCACAGCTCCCAGCTGGCCCAGCTCAGAGAAAGAGAGGAGGTCTGACCCCAACCTGCTGCATCTCCTGGGCTCAACAGCTCAGCCATAAGAGGCTGATGGAGGCTGAACCCTGTGACCAAGCAGAGAAAAGATGCTTCAACCAAAACATGACTTGCTTTGTCAAGGAACAGGAGGAGGGGACAATTTCACCATGCTGGAAAGCCAGATGAGATGGACTTAGGGTCTCCAGGAAGTTGGATGAGATGGGTGTGGTTAGTAGGTGGAGAGAGGTTCTCCTCCCACTCTACTCTGACCTGGGGAGACCCCAGCTGGAATAGTGTGTCCAGTTCTGGGCCCCTCAGCTCAAGAAGGACACGGAACTGCTGGAGAGAGTCCAGCACAGAGCCACAGAGATGCTGAAGGGAGTGGAACATCTCCCTGGTGAGGAAAGGCTGAGGGAGCTGGGGCTCTTTAGCTGGGAGAAGAGGAGACTGAGGGGTGACCTCAGTAATGGTTATAAATCTGTAAAGGGAGAGTGTCAGGAGGATGGAGCCAGGCTCTGCTCAGGGACATCCAGTGATAGGACAAGGGGCAATGGGTGCAAGCTGGAACAGAGGAGGTTCCACATCAATAGGAGAAGAAACTTCTTCGTGGTGAGGGTGCCAGACACTGGCCCAGGCTGCCCAGGGAGGTTGTGGAGTCTCCTTCTCTGGAGATGTTTAAACCCCCCTGGACGTGTTCCTGTGTGACCTGCTCTGGGTGATCCTGCTCTGGCAGGGGGGTTGGACTGGATGATCTTTGGAGGTCCCTTCCAACCCCTGACACTCTGTGATTCCATGACTAACAGCCTAAGGGTTATGGATCTAGGAAGAGACAAAATGCAGTGAAATCCTTCCCTTGGTCTCAGCCTGGTTCCTGGTGGAACATGACTAACAGCCCTCGCAGGCCTGGCTGCTCTCCTCTCCTTCCATTACCAGGAGCCTTCTGGGAGCCACCGCTGAGGCACGACTCTCATTTATTCCTCTGTTTACAGGGACTGGTCATTATTTACTGAAGATTCTTAATGCCTCAACAGCATTTGAGACAAATAGGACTTGTAAAGAGACAGTCAGAGATGACAAAGAAGAAAAGGCCCCCAGTAATTGCTCCTATCTGTCATGCTGGCTCCTCTGCTCTGCCGTTGTTAATGCTGGCTCTGGGCACTCCTGGCTGGAGCTGGGATGGGCTGTAGGTCTCTGCCTTCCCTTAATTCTTGCTTTGCAGCAACACATGTTACTTCTTCCAAAGACAAGCAAGATGGAGCAGAGCCCAATTCACTCTGAGTCATAAAATCATTCAGTTGGAGCAGACTTTTAAGATCATCGAGTCCAACCATAACCCTACTCTACCATGTCCCTCAGCACCACATCTCCATGGCTTTTAAACCCCTCCAGGGATGGTGATTCAACCGCTGTCCTGGGCAGCCTGGGCCAGTGCCTGACAACCCTTTCAGGGAAATAATTTTTCCTCGTGTCCAACCTAAACTTCCCCTGGGGCAACTTGAGGCTTTTTCCTCTTGTCCCATCACTTGTTACTTTGAGAAGAGACAAGCACCCACCTCTCTACAACCTCCTTTAAGGTAGTTGTAGAGAGTGAGAAGATCTCCCCTGAGCCTCCTTTTCTTCACACTAAGCAACCCCAGGTCCCTCAGCTATTCCTCATAAGACCCTTCCCCAGCTTGGTTGCCCATCTCTGGACCCACTCCAGCACCTCAATGTCTTTCTTGTATTGAGGTGGCCCAAACTAAACATAGTACTTAGAAGATGGACTTTGCAGTGCAATGGGGTGGAAGAGAGAGGGTTGGGGGCAGGAAGGAGACCAGACCCCCTGTCTGCACAAACACGTGTGGAATGTACACAGAACCTTGTGCTGTTTTGTGCCATAGACCAGGGGCTCTCCACAAATCAAACCTGTTGCAAAGCCCCATGCAATGCTGGGACCTTTTCCATCAAGTCTGATGAACATTGGAGCTGGAGTCACTTCATACAAACCGCTTGGTTGTGGTCATGCTAATGAGTCATGAAGCTTATGCCGTTAATGATGTCATTGCAAAACACTCCCAGAAGGATGCAATTAAGAAATAATTAGGAAATGGGCATTAAAGAGACATTTTGTCAGCTCTCTACTGGGCAGTAAAGAGCTGCTCAAGCAGGCATGGACTTGGGTACAGCTGCAAGGATCTCACATAGAATCATAGAATGTTTGAGGCTGGAAAGGACCCCTAGAGGTCCATCTGGTCCAACCTCCCTACACAAGCAGGGACATCTCTACCTAGGGCAGGCTGCTCAGAGCCCCATCAAGCCTCACCTTGAAGGACTCCAGGGATGGGGCCTCCAGCACCTCTCTGGGCAGCCCATTCCACTGATCTATCACCCTCAGATTAAAGAACTTTTTTCTAATATCCGATCTAAGTCTACCCTTTCCCAGCTTAAAACCATCACTCCTGGTCCTGTCATTACAAACCCTTTTGAACAGACCTTCCCCTGCCCTCCTGTAGCCCCTTCAGGTCCTGGAAGGTCACTCTAAGGTCCCCCCAGAGCCTTCTCTTCTCCAGGCTGAACAGCCCCAACTCTCAGCCTGTCTTCATACGAGAGATTCTCCATTCCTCTGATCATTTTGGTGGCCTCCTCTGGACATGCTCCAATATGTCCACACCCTTCTTGTACTGGGGGCTCCAGAGCTGGACGCAGTAATGTTCTCTTCTTCTACATCACCTCTTGCCCCAGCCTTCTCTGTGGTTTCTGTGGTTGCCCTCATTAGCACTTTCTGTGTGGTGGCTCTGATGCCATGCAGGCCTCTCTTCAGCAGCCAGAAGGTTCACCTTTTCCATCACTGGAGCCCTTGACTGTCAGAGAGGCACTTCCAGGGTCAATGGCTGTTTCCACTGACTCAGGACATGAGAAGTTCTTGTTCTTGTTCCTCTTTTCACCAGTTCTTCTGCCATTTCCTCACCTCGCAGCATCCCAGTAACACGTTGCTGTTATTAAGGTAGCTGTGTGATTGATCCCAGCTGAATCTTGACCCTACCGAGCTGGTAGCTGCTTGCACTCCAGGCAGTGCCTGCTGAGAAGAGCTTATCACCCTAAAGAGAAAGGAAAGGGAAAGGAATTTCATCCAGAGGGAGTAACTAAACCAAAACCACACAACCAGTAGCAGGCTCAAGTCTCTAAGGTGTGTTTATCCACCTCCATGGTGGGTATTTTGGGCTCGCTTTGTACTCTCAGGAAACTCCACAGCTCACTTCAGCTGTTATTCCAGAAGTCTGCTTTAAATGGAAGCATTCTGGAGTCCACTGTTTGTCTCTACAGACCATGTGAGGCACTTAGAGGTCTGGATTAGGTGGAGACATCTAGATATGAGATGGATCCCATCCCTGGTTTATCGGGGCAAAGTCTTAATTCATCCATCTGTACAAACTGGGCAAATGAGGATCTCCAGTGAGATCAATATATTAATGTATCAGAAGGGGTGTGGTTAGTAGGTGGAGAGAGGTTCTCCTGCCCCTCTACTCTGCCCTGGGGAGACCCCAGCTGGAATATTGTGTCCAGTTCTGGGCCCCTCAGCTCAAGAAGGACACGGAACTGCTGGAGAGAGTCCAGCCCAGAGCCACAGAGATGCTGAAGGGAGTGGAACATCTCCCTGCTGAGGAAAGGCTGAGGGAGCTGGGGCTCTTTAGCTTGGAGAAGAGGAGACTGAGGGGTGACCTCAGTAATGGTTATCAATATGTCAAGGGAGAGTGTGAGGAGGATGGAGCCAGGCTCTGCTCAGGGACATCCAGGGATAGGACAAGGGGCAATGGGTGCAAGCTGGACCAGAGGAGGTTCCACATCAATAGGAGAAGAAACTTCTTCCTGGTGAGGGTGCCAGACACTGGCCCAGGCTGCCCAGGGAGGTTGTGGAGTCTCCTTCTCTGGAGA
>VYZX01027348.1:0-22336 GCA_013401335.1 Brachypteracias leptosomus
GGTAAACCCACCACAGTTTCTAACTCTAAGGATGGAAATAGCTGCAGAGCTGAAAACAAGTAAAACAGGTGACAAACCCTGTATTTAAACAGCTTGAGAACAATGTAAAGTATATTGCAATATTGGTGGAAATTATGCATGTGAGCTTCTCTATACTGAAGAGCTGTTCATCCATTGATAGTGACTTTATTTACATGTAATGTTAGAATATTGTATTTTCTTTCCAAGTTTTTTCATGCATCACTATCAAAAATATTTCTTTTTGTATCTCCACCAATTACTGAGAAATAAGAAAAAGACATGACAAAAATCTGAGGCATAAGAAAATCCAGTAATTTTTTCTGGTTTATCAAGCTATCTTTGCCATATGATATAATAGGAAATAATATAATGATTACATGGTAGCAAATACTCTCTGAACTGCCAAACCAATTTTAACATGTCATCTTCTAAATGTATTGTCATACTGCATTAAAAGCTGTAGACCATACTGTGTCTAGATCTTCCAGGGTTTCCCAAGGGCCTTAGCTGCCTCTCAAGCACAGTGAGCACTAGCTCTTAACAACACTGGGTTTCCTTTCAAACCTCTGGAAGGTTGTTCTTACAGAAGAACACAGAGAAGGTAATTTAATCTAAATGCAGTGGTATTCTTCCCAGCATATAAGACATTTAATAGGACATTCAATTAAGACATTGTCCTTTTGTTCAAATGATTTCAAAAGAAGAAGGCAGAAGATGGGGATACTTTGAAGAAAAGATTTCTGAGAAGAAAACAGAGGAAAAATTTCTATATAGTGTTAGAAAGTGTAGAATATGAAGGAAAATGTGTCACATTAAAGGCCTAAGGGGTTTTGATCTGTTGGGTCAAAAGGCAAATAGAAACTGAGCAAGACAATCTTACAATCAGAACACCAGTATGAATAGGTGTAGACCCTTAAGGAAAGGCAGATGATAATAAGGAACTGTGAACATTTAAAAATGAAGGATCTGGCTGAGAAATTATTCAGCTAAGAGGATGAGTAGAGAAGAAGGTAGAGCAGAAAGAGCTGATGGCATTGCCAAAAGGTATTGATTTAAAACTGATTAAAGTCAATGTGCTTGGGAACATTTCAAATCACTACACACTACACTTCCAAGTAGGAAGGGTCTAGTGGTTATAAAAGGAATTCACAGAACTATATATTAGTTCTGCCTTTTTCACTGGCTTCCAGCATGACCATAGGCAATTTTTTTCTTAGATCAGCACTATGTGCCTCAGATTCTCTCTCTGTGTGCTGCCTAAATGAGATTTTCCTTAATTCTGGTGAATATCCTTAGTGTAAAAAGTTATAACGTGTTTAGGACTCTGTCTAGAAAAGAAAAACAAGTCTATTTGTTTGTGTGTTGATTTCTATATCCATCAACTCATTCTATTCACTTGTTTACTGCTTTTTCAATAGTTTTCCAACACCCAGCTAAGCCATATGTACTACATCATCATCTGCCATATAAAAATGATTGTTCTTAATAATCTTCAGAACTGTTAGCTTTCGTTTTCATTTCTCCCCTCCCTCCATCCAGACATTCATTGCTGCTTCTTTTAAATTGCTATTATTCTTTGTGCAACTGTTCCATTTTTCTTAGAATATCTGGCTTCAGAGAAGTACAAGTTTTATTTGTCATTCATTTTTTATATTAATCATTCAATTAATATTGCAGTTCTTGTGTTTGGCGTGATGAGGTGAATGATCTGCTCATCCTGGTGGCTGAGCTGAAGGAGGAAGTAGAAAGGTTAAGAACCCTAAGGGATTGTGAGAGGGAGATAGATTGGTAAAGCTCTACCATCCCTGAGGCAGAGGCAGCAGGTGGAGGCTCCACTAGAAGCAGAGGATCCCCTCCCCTCTTACCACCAGGTAAAAGGAGAAGGCCTAAGAGATGGGGGGGAATGAAAACAAGTCTCTCCTAGGGGAGGCAGGAGAGTCCCCTCCCGACCTCCCTCACCCCTCAGCTGCCGTTGTGCAACAGGTATGGGACTCTGAAAACTGAGGGGCAGGAGAATGAGGATGGAGATGAAGCTCCAAAGAAGAACAGTCATAGTGGGTGATTCCCTTCTAAGGGGAATGGAGAGCCCCATATGTTGGGCAGACCCGCACCACAGGGAATTCTGCCGCCTCCCTGGGGCCTGGGGTAGGAATATCACTCATAAACTCTCTAGTCTGGTATGGCCATCGAACTATTATCCACTACTGGTTATTCAGGCTGGTAGTGATGAAACTGAGATTAGGAGTTTGAAGACAATAAAAAAAGGACTTCAGGGCACTGGGGAGATCACTTGACGGCTCGGGTGCACAGGTCTAGGCATTAGGAAGGTGTTGAATAAAGGTTGGACTTGATGATCCTAAAGGTCTTTTCCAACCTAAATGGTTCTATGATTCTTGATTCATGATGTTAATGTCTCCTGTAACTTTTCTATGATTGGGGAACATTTACAGTGATAAACTATTCCTAGAGGGAATGTTAAAACTGTATAGTTAATTAAATACATAAAACTCACTGAAAACATAATTTATCTGTTAAGTATGGTGACCTTTGTGTTATTCTACTTTAAGGTCTTTTTTCTTTAAGACTTTATGCCCTTTAAGCTACATAGAAGGAAATTGCTCACTATTGAAATATCCACATGGCAAGCACTGTTTTAGCCCATATCTGGAATCGTCTCATGTTGTAATCAAGCTGGTGAGCAGACTACAAATCACCTGTATGCAGAGAGTGGCACAAAAGGGACTCGGGAAGGGCACACTTGCCTTCCACTGAAAATTTGTTTCTGATTTATTCACAAATAGAGGAGAAATACTTCAACATGTCTAAGTCCTAGAAAGACCTTGTCAGTTATGTAATCTATCAGTGTCCTCAGAAGAGTGATGAAGATCATGTGCATGACTGCTATATTTACATGCAAGAAGCCACCTAAAGATGACAGATGTAACTTCATTACAGTAGGTCATTTGCCTTATTTGATGAATTGAACTCCTTTTTGCTTCCAGTTCTCATCTTTTGTCCTTTCTAAACTTCAGTAAACAAAACTGTCAGTTGCTCCTCAAAACATTCTTTCTGTTTAAATTTTCTTCCTTTTTTTCCCCCTTCTCTTTTTGTTTTAAAGACTAAATGACATAACTGGATACTGTGAATTTGCATTTCTACTGTGTTACTACTTATAATAATAGCATTGGCTAGGACTGGGTGGGCACGGTAAAACACAAGAGAGATACACAGAGAGGGGAAGATCTGGGTTCATACTCCCTGGGTACTCTGGGACAAACCACTGAATGTCTTTGAGTGTGATAAATCAGGAATTCCTTTTCTGTTGAACCTCAAATCACTAAGTAAATGTCTATGAGAAAAATATTTGAACACCTGTATGTCTGCTACTGGTAATATTTCTTTAAAACAGGATGAGCTCATCTTCCCTATGACATTGGCTCTATTGCTTTAATTTTCTCAGCCTAATATTTTTATTTTTAATGCAAAATTATTTTGTTTTGTTTTATTTTCCCCTACGAATAGCTTTGTCTCAAGATTAAGGCATGCCATCATTTCTTTGTTATTTTTTCATGTAACCCCTGTAGTATATAATTGCAATTTATTGAAGAAAACAATTTTATTTTCCCCTTATTTGGTTTATAATTTCCTTAGTTATATTGTGGAGTCAGTTCAGTATTCAGCAGCTAATGTAAACACACATGACAAGTGTGATTTATGACAATTTGTGCAAAGTTTCAATATCAGGATAGTATACAATATTTCACAGTTCATTTTAGGATGGCAGGACTAAAATATTCTCCAGAGTACCTTGCCATTGCTTAATGTTTTTTTCTTTTTAGATAGACATGAACACCACCAGATAAACATGGAGAAAATGAACTCACCTTAGTTCAGATGTCTGAGTATCTTGAACTGAATCTTGTGTGTTGGAGATGCTTTATTTTATTTTTAGTAGTACACTCAAGGAAAGGATAATATATATTTTTAGATGCTCTTGGAGCTTCCAGATTCACAAGAGAGTATATTTCCCCCCTTGCTGCTTCTACATTTATTTTCTGATTAATGTAGATGTGAGTTATGCATTACTATCAAGGGGAGAATTTTACAGCAGCTGCTGAGGCGTTGCAAGCCTGAGTGGGTGGTGAGGAGAGAATAAACAGTGACATTCCAGTGGGATTTTGAAAAGGCTGATGAGAAGTCTGTAGAGAAAAACATCTGTTCTGCTGTATTCAGAGTCATAGACTAGACACCTAAAATAATAGACATCATCAGAAGACTGTAGAAGGATCCAGTGTTGCCCTTATCTGCTATAAGACAGATAGACATGGATTTTTGTTTGTAGGTAGGAGAATTCTGCAGACTTAAAATGCAAAGCAGTATGCAGTCTGGAAGGATATGTAAAGTAACTGCAACAGGCACTGAAGTTGAAGACAAACAAGAGAAACTACTTTGGTCAGAGAGGGCAGCAGTTGGGCTCCCCAGCTCAAGACAGACAGGAAACTACTGGAAAGAATCCAACAGAGGGCTACAAGGATGATTAAGGGACTGGAACATCTCTCTGATGAGGAAAGACTGAGAGACCTGGGGCTGTTTAGCCTGGAGAAGGGAAGGCTGCGAGGGCATCTGATCAATGTTTATAGATGTCTGACAGGTGGGTGTCAAGATGATGGGACCATTCCCTTTTCACTGGTGCCCAGTGATAAGACAAAGATCAACGGGCACAAACTGGATCACAGGAATTTCCACCTCAACATGAGGAAAAACTTATTGTGAGGGTGATGGAGCCCTGGAACAAGATACCCAGAGAGGCTGTAGAGTCTCCTCCTCTGGAGACTTTCAAAACCCATCTGGACATCATACAGTGTGGCCAGCCCTAGGTGAACCTGCTTTAGCAGGGGGATTGGACTAGATGATTTCCAGAGGTCCCTTCCAATGCCTGCCATTCTGTGATTCTGTGATTTGAGACTTGGAGGGCAAATGGGAGCTGAAAATGTAGTGCAGAATTATTTGGAAGCATGTGTTTTTACTGTCAGGAAGAATGACTCACTTTTTTTTCCACTTGTTTCTTTTTTCTCTGCTATTTGGAACTTTCTGAAAGCATGAAACAGCTGTGAAAACTTTCCAGGAGTGACTTCAATAACTTCTTCCTTAAATACATTTCTCCATGTTTTTACTCAGCTCTAATGTTGCAACTGCTACCGTGATCAAGTGCATAGCAGTGAGGGACTAAGGAGTGTTGAGATATAGTAGAAAAAAAAGGAAAAGGAAACCAAAATTTTAAAAGGACTAAAAAGAGAGTAAAGAATATATTTAGAAATCTTACTGGTAAGTACATGTGGAAAAGTTTTACATCTGATTAAAAGTGGATGAGGGCTCAGTTTTCATAGAAACATGGAAATTCCTGGCTCATAAAGTCTGATCCTCTGCTACTGGAAGAAACTGGTTTGCTTATATGTTTCTCAAGCTTTACTGTGTGGTGAATAAGTCATCTGGTATCTATACCAAAAAGAATACCTTCTAGATCATCATGACTGGACTTCTTTATCCACACAGCACCTGGAGGGTGAGAACCACTAGTGAATGCAGCCTTTTCTGCTACACATCTCCTTCCAATGACACAAATGTTGGCACAGTAGCCAGGAGCTTCTCACGGAGGCAGGATTGGTAAGGAAGGAGACAGTCTTAAACCTAGAAGGTTGTCCATGCTTCAGGCTATACCTATGGGTGCACCTGGAGGCATATAGACAGACATAGAGGTGTTCCTGTACCTGGATACCCATTGGAGAGGAGGTTTGGGATTGCAGATTTTAATCTAAATAGTTAGCAGTACAATCAAGAGTCTTCCTAAAATCAAAAACTGGAATATACCTTTTGATATGATTAACATGATTTTAACATCCAAACCTGAGGTGGTATCTTGAAAGGAAAACAAAAAATAAATAATTGTTCTTTTTAGCATTAAACTGTATTCTTCGCCAGCATCTCATTTAAACAGAAGAGGGCAAAAATCAATGTCCTTATTTTCAGACAGGAAAGCCAAAGCATAGAAAAGTGGAATAGCTTGTCCTATTTTGTGCAGAAATCTGTGTGATCCCTGGTGATCATTAAGGAGAATCCAGCCTATTCTTGGCTAATGAGGCCAAAATATAAGATGTTCTAGATGTGACTGAGACAAGATCAGACACACTTTGTGAAAGTGAAAATTTTACTAGATATTATACCATGTTCTATTCAGTGGTGTGACAGAACAAAGGCAAGAAAAGAAATCCTTGTTTGGGGGATATTAGTTAAATTAGAACTGTGCATTGCTTTCAATAATTAATGATTGGAATAAATTAGAAAAAAGTACATTCAATTTACAGTCAGCCTAATCTAACAGTTCAATTTAAGGTTATGTACCAGTCTAGACCAATTTATTGTAAGTTTGTTTAATTAATGTGGAGCACTTTTTTTTCTTTTTTAAGTATTTCAGTGTTCTCCATATCTGAACTTGGTGGAATTAGTAAAGAATTCTATTAAGCTGTGACTTTACTAATGAAATTTGATGGCTCAACATCTCAGTGTGCCTAGTTTTCACTATTTGTTCTGTTTCAAGACTTGACATGATCAGTCAGATCTGAGAATTATAATTATGCAGTGTAGAAATAGACTTCAAGATCTTGAGTCCCCACAGAAAAAGCCAGTGGGTATGTAATTAAGAACGAGAAAAAAGGTCGACCTACTTTTTCCTTTTAGTCTAAACTTCTGATTGATCTATCTTTATTTCTTTCTATTGATCTATTTATCTGCATTTCCAGTCTGTCACTAATAATCTTGACCTTATTTTGCATTGATTGATCATTTAAACTAATTTCTAGCCTGAATGCTACTAATTTAATAATGTGAGCCAATTAGGAGTTAAACGGAATCAATAAACCATTCTGTGACATCAGTAAGAGAAACATTGAAGTACATTTGTCTCATTATCCCTTATAGCATTTTATTTTAATATTTTCAGAGCTGAAGTCAAGAAAATATACTACTGAAACTAGGAAAATAAGTCATAAAATGTTGTTACATTTTAACTATCAAATTTTTCCAGCTTCAGATAATAAAACCCAGAAAAGGTTGTTACTAGTTCAACCTCAGCAGGCATTTTTCATCTAATCAACATCTGGTGTGGGAAAAGATGTGTTGATTTCTCACTCCCACTTTGATTGTATCTGTAATCCTTGTTTTCCAGCTGTTCTGCCCTTCACGTCTATTTCAGTGGTTAAAAAAGAGCCTGATACCTTCTTAGCCAACCATCTCACAACTCAGATCAATGTAATTCATGGAGAAATCAACATTTTGCTGAGAGGTTCAGATTTTTCCCATAGATAAAATTTAGAAAAGCAGCATTTCTGATACTAGAAATATCAGAGGAGGAGTTGATTGGAAGCGAGTAAAATGGATGGTTCATGATAATGGCACATAATCACATCCTTCCTCCGCCTGAAGTATGGTCATCATCATGGCTTCATCTCACAGGAACATACAAACATTGAATTCATTAAGAAACCAAATGAGCTGATCTTGTAGTCATGTGCCTTCAGGTAGCTCACTTGGCTTCATAAGGTTTTGGTTCTCAAATGGCAAGTATTGGTTACTCCATCTTGTCTGTGACACCTTTTTCCAGTTTCTAGTTCCTCGAGTGAGACCAAAACCAAACCAAATACCTAGAAAAACTTTCATATCCTGAAAGAAGCAAGATCGTGAGGTATGTTTGGGGACATTTGTAAAAATTTCCTCATAAGCCTGGTATGTATCATGGGGAAAGCGTTGGTGGCAGTTGCTTGCAAAAAGATCTATCCCTCTTCCTTACTGACCATCTTTGCGGAAAAGCTATTTTCTTGTCTATTTCCTGTGTATCTATACATATATGCAAATAACAATATATGAAAACTTAGCAGAATCTGAGATCCCCTTAGGTTTTTTCTTACAATTTATACTTCCCTTTCATTCGTAGATTAGAAGTTTCTTTGGTCTATCCATTGCTTGTGTTAGAGGACTTATAACTATGTTTTTTCCCACAGGCTTGAGTACAATTTGTCATTCCTGGCTTTGTATGGTGACAGACACGTTCTTCTAGGCTAGGATCTGGACCAGATGTAAGTGATGCATTAGCACTGTTATAAGCTTCTTGTTTACTTCCCTGTAAGCTCTATCAGATGTTGCTGTTTTGTTTTGAAGTTTATTTTGCTTCATTTTATTGCCTTCCTGATAAATCAGTCCTAGCAACAAAACACAGATTATCAATGGTTTTAGACAAAAGCTTCTGTGAAGGTGCTAGATACAGTCCATGTGCCATTGAGCAGCCAATATAATCCTTCCTCTAAAATTTCTGTAATTCTTTATAATCCTCTCCTGAATTCTACTTTTCCAGCCGGTTTTTGACAGTGTTGTAGTAGTAGTGGCCTGCCCCCCACCAGGTTGTAATTTAGGGTTGTTAACTCTATTCTTCACATGTTCCTTCTCTGTGCCAGAACAGATTAGCTCTATTGGCGGTTATGTAAATCCAGATGTTTGCCACATGAATAATTCTTAGTCTGTCTGAAAGCCCATGACACAGAAGGGGAAGAATACTACATGCCAAATAACAGCCTCCTGGAATCCTGCTTGCCAATCACTTCATTTTAGGGGCAGAAGGCAATGTGCAGCAGCCAGGCCCACAAGATATTTGCACACCAGCACTCACATCAGTGTCTGCAAGACACAGCCACCTCCTGAGTTCAGTTCTCTTACGCTAAATCTTTTTTGAGTTTCAGCCGTCTGAATTGTAAATGGGAAGAATAGAATAAGCAAGAGGCACAGCAGTGCCATAGCTGTCTGAGCCAAGGTAATAGATGCCTTTCCCCCTCTCAAAAAAACCAGAACCACCAACCCACACAAAAGCAAGCAATTAAGATAACACTTTAACAGGCATCTGCAGTCAAGAATATAAAACCAGCACTGGACTGCATGAGGGGATGAGAAAGAAGAATATAGGGATAGTATATGCTGTTAAAGAAGCAGGTGACATGTCCTCATTTTAGATTACAGGCACACAGTATTTCTTAAAATCTGTTGTAAAACCAAAAAAGTTAGTTGTATCAAGGGGTAATAAACAGTTCGTTGATACTGTTAGTGGAGGAGTGGGAAAAATGTCCACAAAAGTAGTATAGGATGATGGGGAGGGTTTGGTCTGGGGAGGGTAATAAAAAGCTATATGAGAATGTCATTAAGACTAACAACATGGTCTATCTGTCCTCCTCCTTTCCTAGTTCAGTGGCAAGGAAGAGAGTGTTTTAAACAAAACAGGAAATTTTTTTTCTCTCCCTCATCTGTGAAGTTTATCAATACCCACCTGCAGACTATCTGGGAAAATAGCCTATGTTTTTCAAGGGTGTTGTCATTCATGTGCCAGAACCACATGGACAGTTGGACTTACTATGACCAAACTAGGACCTTCTGTCCCTCTGGTTTCTGGGGTACAGGTTGGTCTAGAGGAGAATAGACAGCACAAAACAATGTTTGACACTCTTTCCAAAAGCTTCTGGGCTTTATATTATAGTTGTATAGTATTCAACCATTGTGAAAACTGATTTTCATGGTGTCCTAAGGTAATACCACACAGACTTTGGAGGAAATAATAATAATAATCCTGAACAAGCTCATTGGTGAGAAATGGTGACATCAAGGAGAGCTGATATTGAAGAGACAATTTTTCATGACAAAACTTTTCAAAAGAACTACATCTTTAATTTTCCTTATGCACACTTTTGCCTTCTTAAGCTCTCTTGAGCTCTTGGTCAGTATTCACCATTTGAGGGAAGAACCCCTGTAAGCTGGAGTTTTCTGAGATTGTTGTAATCAGCTGAGTTTACACATACACACACACAGAAAATGGTTTCATATTTCTTAGAGCATGCAAAGCATCCTAGATTCAGATTTAAAGCAAGAAAAGAGGTTAGAGAGAAAAGGGCAATGTAAACACAGATTGTGAAGGGAATACAAATTCTACAGGTGGAAAGCTTGGAAAAATATGGCAAAAGAGTAACAGTAAATAAATGTTAGTTGCCCTTCATAGAGATAGGAGAAAAGGGAAAGTGGGATCTTTACCTGTGTTGCAAAGATACACCACTTTTTCCTTTTTTTATTTTTGAGGGAGTTACTTGGTTTTGGTTGGGTTTTATTTCTTTTTATCATGGAGCAAACAAACCCTCAATAGATTAAAGTAATACATAACTTAATTGGGGGGGGGTTGATGTGTTTGTTTGTTAAGCATAACCTATTCCACAAATTGAAAATAAATGCAACACAAGCCCTCTATTTGCAGTTCTATAATCTATATATTTTTTACTTTTCGTCTGGCTCTAAATGTTAGATCAATGAAATAGATTTCCTTTAAGAGCAAATGAGGGTTGTCCATTTCCCTTCCTCTGAAATGAATTATTGTTTTAATTTCTTTTTCATTTAAGCTTCTTATTGCATTATTTCTAAACCTTGCTGTGAGTAGATTTGCAAAAAGTGAAATAAAGTATCTGGAGACTCCATTAATGGAGTCCATTCATTAATGATAAAAAACATTGGATTAAGACTCTTACATCAGTGGGGTTTCCTAACAATATTCAAAATTTCTTCCAAACATTCCCTTTTTTTGGGTTCAGATTTTTTTTATAGTTTTTAAAAAATCCTTTGATTTAGTTTCATCTTGTTACTGTTCCATAATTCTCTTTTTGTCATTCATTTTGAATTTTAGTTCTCTCTATGATAAACTTAGAATAAAACCACACTTATTTAACTGCCAGCTCTTCAGATCTTAGAGACTAAATTGCCTTGGAAACTAGAAGTTTATGTAAGGATAATGGATTTCTGTTATTTGACAACTCAGCAATCTAAGTATATAGTGACAGATATAGTTCTGATTTAATCTAAATTTATGATTATTTAAAATTTAATTTTACAAGAATATTTTAATGATTAAATATCAAATTATCTGTAGATTTTTGTGTTTTGATTTGTTCATCATTCCATAGATACAGATGATAAAATTATAATAATTGCAAGAACTTACTTAAAAATTAAAAGAAAATTACATATTGAAAACCAATCCTGAATTTTGCATGGGACATGTTTAAACTGGGTTGTAAAATATTACATATTTAATCTCTCAGAGAAAAAGCTGCTGGTGGTTATACCCAGGCTATTAAAACTCAGTAGTCAAAGATGATATAAAAGCATTCGGAGTACCTGTGTCAACTAAAAGGATGATGTAACTCTTCCATACAACATGGGCACGATCACCGGTATCAGCTTTCTATAGAAATTCAGCTGTTGTTCTCCATCCCTTGAGTCAGTGCTTTGTGGAGGATCTATAAGAGTTCCCCAGGCTGTATGTGCTGAGCTGCGGCGTGCTGAGGGATATCAGGGGTGCATCTAAGAAATCCATTTTCCCTCCTGCAAAGTCAAAGCGCTCCTTTTGACAGGTGCTGGGAGGAAGAACAAGCTGGACTGGTTTCATGCTGCAGACGCAATTCTTTCATGGCTGTCAGATAAAGAAGCAATAGGACTAATAAGCTGGCAAACTAAGTTGGAAACCTTAGGGGGGGAAAAAAAGAGCAAAAATGGTTCTTTCTACAAGAAAACAAATAGGCAGTTCCTAGAGCAGCTTTTGGATTTTTGTGTTTTCAATGTCTTGTTTGATCTTATCTGATTTGACCAAGCTGTAAGTTCCTTTTTAAGAAATACTGGTGACTGAAGGTGCACCTTGTGTCCAGGTTTGATGGTGGCTTTGCATTTCAAAGTTTTCCACCACATTGTTACAATTTTAAAGTTCATTGTCACTGCCAGAGCCCACTTCCTCCAAGATGGAATTATTACTAAAGATATTTGTGCAGAGGTAATCTGTCCAGATTCGTGCACTCAAGATGCAGTTCACTTCCTGGGCTGAGGATTAGACAAGGATTAAAACAAAATTTAGATAAAATTATAATGTAATATAAACCCAAAGTTTGTGATTCAGATATGCTTTCCTTGTTGCTGTTTATTCCTGGCAACTCTCTCTTTCTCCAGTTACAAATTTAAGCATGTCTGTTCTTTTCCTTTGTTTTCCATGTTTCAACATGGGACTATTCATGTTGTAAATTTTGATTAAAGGTGAGTAGTTCGTGCAAGCGAAAATGTCTCAGAGAGTATCACTAATTCACACAGCTTGCATGCTACTGGAGTTCTTTCCAATATCAATTCTATCTAGTTCCTCATCATAAATATTCATAGAAAGCTCTCCTTATCTTTAAAACCTGACCCCAGGATCAGATGGCTTTACAGTCTCACTAATGCTATTGCACGGGGATTATTATCTTTGTAATCCTGAAAAGCACTGTCATGGTAATGCTGCTTTCTAGATAGCAAGAGGCAGTCATTTATTGGAATGAACACCAGAATATGGATTTGTTTGGGTTTTTTAAAATTCTTTCATAAATCAGAGACCTTAGGATATTTTACTCAAATTTACCCAAAATTTTATGTTTTAACAGAAACAAGCATTGATAATTTTAAAATAAAGAAGCTGCAGTTTAGAAAATCATGGGCAGAGACTTCCAAATTTTGTTCACAAATGGATGCTTAAACATGAGAAATGAGGTTAGGAGTGCTAGATAACAAAATTCATCTTCAGTGCAATGCAATTAAATGAAATTAAACATAAAGTCTCCAACAAGGACTTCCTTTGCAAGTCTTCTCCAAATTCTTTGCAGGTTGTATGTGACCTTTGGGAGTGCCTGGGAAGCCCTGGCTCTGGGACAAGGAAACAAAGGTAACTGATATTATCTGGTTTTGTTAAACTGCCTGTAGTTTTCAATGAAGTTGAAGATACGGCAATAGCATAAACAAGATAAAGAGAAGCTCTTAACAAATTCCCTTGTCAATATACTTTTCTTGGTTCAAATTCACAATGGCAAACGATGTAGAAGAACTTAGCTCAGATGCATTGCCAAATAGACCTGGCATAGGCTGTCTGCAGTCCAGCTGGGAATAGAAATTAGACACTTTCCTATCACTGTCTGTAAAGGAAACCTCCGTTTTTCCATTAGTTGGATTATGTCTCATTTGAGGTATTTAATACAGTTATCATTTGGAGGTTACATATAGGGAAGTAATGAAGAAATACATCAGCTATCAGTGTAGTATGACAAAAATAGAAGTCTGAACTCGGCTTGCCTGACACCTGCAAGCATGTTGGGAGATGGGGGATTAATTAGAAAACCGGTAATGATAAAATAAACTGGATACAGACTCCGCAAACATTCGCTCATGATTCATATCTGGAGAATTCTTTGAGGCCAGGATCAAGAAGGGATGATATACAGTGCCAGTACTTACATTTGAACCTTGATTTCCGTGTGAAAAAATTATAGTAAAGATTATTATACATTGTTACAGCTCAGTAAGCTTTCTCACTTCCACTCAGGTCAGACTGATTCTAAGGAGAAAGCTCCCTGTGCATTGTTTCTTCTCTGTTGCAGAAACCACAACCAAGGAAAGATTAAATTAAAAACAAACAATATCATTAGGTAAAATTAAAGGGCTACTGATAATCAGAAAAGCAAGCTAGACTCACTTTTTGTACTTGGCTTACCCAGTTGATATTAGGCATCATGTTTGTTGCTGAAAACTGCATCTACCCTACTTCAGTAGAGAAGCTTACTTGAGTGAATGCACTGAATGTAAATGTCTCTGGGCTTTTGGGTTTAAACCAGCCATTAGCACTGCCTTTTATTTTATCTGATTAACATTTATACACTCAGGAAGGGAATACTTTCTTAGCCTAGCAATAGGGGTTTGTATTTTCCTCTTTACATCCTTAAATACAGACAATAACCCCCTAATGAGAGTTGAGGGGCTTTTTTTTCATTTGATATATTCTGAGGGAAGAGGTTTCGGTGGGAAAAAGTGACTAGTGATGGGCGATTGTTTCTTTCTCAAAATTTTGCTGGAAGTCTAGAAAGGCAAGCAAGTGTTAAAGCCTGTCATGTTCCTCAAGCAGCAGTTTATCTCCTGTGCTAAGGGACAGAACTCCTGCCATACACAAGTGAAGATCACAATGCTATTTTAACTATGCATTTACGCAGGCTATGTCCTTTAGCTTAAGCTGTATGCTGCAATGAGTCAGCTAGTAGAGAATACGGTTTAAAGGAAGTTAATGCACCAGAGAATGTAGCAAGACCTAATTCAGCTTGATGAGCTAACATGCTACATTCAATATGAAATACGGACTATCTTGGGAACATGGCTAGATACTTTGTGGACCATAATTTTGAACCAGAGCCAGAGAGATTAAACTAGCCTAACTAATAGTAATGATCCTCTCCTTGTAGAAATAGTCATTGGAATTACTTTATGTTCTCACAGGTGTCTGCCTTGCTCAAATGCCCTTGGTTATACCCCTCTTGGGAGTTTTAGAAGGAATGAGGACAGGCCACCCCCCCTCTCTGCCACAGGCTCCCTTTTTGTCTCTCAACCGATGAAGCATTCTGGGCGGTTGCTGTGAGACACAGGCAGTTGTCACTGTGTCTCAGTGTTACATTTGCCAGATAGGGTTAAAACCATCTCTCTCACAGGAGTATACTCATATAAGTTGTGAGGAACATATTGTATATCAGACAAACAAGGAAGAAATATCAGATGCACAAAGATTTTTAAAAAAGCAAATCCAAAACTCTATACTCAGTTGTATCACTGATAAAGAAACATAAGATTACAGTTTTCATAAACTTTCTAATTCTCTTAGGAAGATTATTGGAAAGTTCTCCTCCAGAGTTACTTATGTGGCAACATCAATAGCAAAACAAAAATAAAGCTTCAGTTCTCCCTGAAGTTCTTGTAAGTTAAAGCTGTAGCTCTAGCTCCCCATATCTGATGAATAGAGAATGCAGCAGTATTCTCAAATTTCTTAGGTTTTATAGAGATAGTGATTCACTCTTAGAGCCACTGTACTTATGTGATAATTGAAGATAAATCTGAGATTCTGTGAAACAATGAAGAAGCAAATACTCTTGAGTATCTTTTAAAACAGATTTTTTTTTCCCTGTAAAGTACTTTATTCTCAGCAAATGCAGATTTAGGTGTTGTGTTGGGGATTGCAATCTGTATACTGTTTATTTTAGGGAGAAGTCTTACAACAACTTCTTCCTCGTAAATACTAAAAAGTGGTAGATCAGAATATGCCTGAATCTTATCAGTCTGTATATATCCAGATTTTGCAAAGTGAGCCTTCTTATTTTACTATAGCTTATACAACTTTTATCCTGTTTTTTCACCCCCACAAAGTGGTGACATCTCTAGTAGTGCATCTCATGCTTCACAGCCCTCACAAATGCAGTCTCAGTCTAGGTGAAAGGTCAGGAGATTTGGTCATTACCTGAATCTGAAAATTAATATGTGTTACATCAATGTGGTGTTGTGATAGTCCTTATCTCATCCTTCCCCACTTCCAACTTTGTCTCTTAGGGTAGTCTGTACAGTGCTAATAATCTTGAGCCAAACCTATACAAGTATTTAGGTACCTAAAAATGAGAATACCTGTATTTACAAAATTGCAAGTAATTAGGCAAATACTCTAAAGATTTTGATACAAATTTCCCAAATATTTTTGCTAATGTCTCTTCTGTAAGTCCTCCTTGGGTGCTTCTGTGAATATTACACTTTTAAATATCTAAGTGGCCTTCCTGCATGTTAGGGTGTTCAGTGAACTGCTGTTACGGATGTGCAATGCAAGAATATGGCACATATGTTAATAATCAATATGCTGTACCATGGATCTCCATTAATAACCATTAAGTACTCAAGCCTGAGTACATCTATTTTTCTATGCCCAATTGCATGTCAGAGAATCCAGGCAGAGTTTGTGCCATCTCCACTGGCAGCACAAGCCTGCCACTTGCACAATAAAACAGCTCTTGAACTTTTCACAGTTGCAAATCAGATTTCTATATTAAAGGAGTGATTTTTAAATGGGAATATTTTCCTTTTTACATAATTCTGTTGCTCTCTGTGCAATAGAAGCTATTGAAATATCCTGGGTTTCCCCTTGGATTTTCAGCTGAGGAGGGAATAAACATCCAGGCACTGTTCTGTGACAATGGCTCTCTGGGGAAAAAGATACACACGCAATTTTTTTCCCGATTCTGCAAAAGATCTCCAAGTAATTTGTCCAGGTCACTTTATACAGTCAGCATAGCTCCTGACGCATGTGTTCCTCTTCCCCTAGAGCTGAGGACACAGTAGCTCATTACTACTCTTCCTCAGTGATTTAGTCAAGTTGCTGTCTGACTCCCTGATCAATTCACGCAGCTTACTAAAAAACTCTTACTTAATAAAGTGACAGAGTTCTGGCTCTGCAGGTTCCCAGTCGCTAGCAGAATAGCCATGTGACTTTCTGCAGCATGTAGGCTGCTGGAAAAGCTGCTGGGTCTGGACAAGCTGTTTGAAAAGTGACTTGGCTACAAGACAAAGCCGTGCTGGCTGAACCTCCATGCTATCTCCCAAACAGATTGCCATGGTAGTGCAGATAGCCTACTAACAACCTTCTCTGTTTGCTCCTGTTGCACTGAGTAGCAAAAATATTTGTTTAAGGGCAAAAATAGGCTGTCAAACAGAAATGGGAAAGGAACAGCTGAAATCTGATAGCACATCCCGAGTCACAGATGAGTGGCCAAGTGTATGTGTGCAAATCAACATGTTTTTAAGAGCTACTTACACACAAATGCCACATTCTAGAAGCAGTCACTTGTTTCAGCCATAAAATCATCTAGGTTGAAAAAGACCTTTAACATCATCAAGTCCATCCTCTAACCCAACACTGTCAAGTCCACCTCTAAACCATGTCCCTAAGCACCACAACTACATGTCTTTTAGATACCTCCAGGGATGGTGACACCACCATTTCCCTGGGCAGCCTGTTTCCATGCTTAGCAACCATTTCAATGAATAAATATTTCCTAATATCCAACCTAAACTGCCCCTGAAGCAACATGAGGCCATTTTCTCTTGACCTATCACTTGTAATTTGGCAAAAGAGACCAACCCCCACTTCTCTACAACCTCCTTTCAGGTAGTTGTGGAGAACGAGAAGATCTCCCTTCAGCCTTCTTTTCTTCAGGCCAAACAACCCCAGTTCCCTCAGCTGCTCCTCGTAAGACTTGTGCTCTAGACCCTTCACCAGCTTTGTTGCCCTTCTTTGGACACAGTCCTGTACCTGTGAGGGGCCCAAAAAACACAGTGTTCAAGGTATAGCCTCACCAGTGCCAAGTACAGCAGAACAATCACTCCTTAGTCCTGCTGGCCACACTGCTTCTGATACAGGCCAGGATGCTGCTGGCCTTCTTGGCCACCTGGGATCCTAATCAGCTAGCTGTTGACCAACAACTCTATGTCCTTTTCCACAGGGCAGCTTTCCAGCCACTCTTCCCCAAGCTTCTAGCAATGCAGGGGGTTGTTGTGACTCAAGTGCGGGACCTGACACTTCACCATGTTGAACTTCATAACACGGCCCTCAGCTCATTGAGCCAGCCTGTCCAGATCCCTCTGTAGAGCCTTCCTATACTCAAGCATATCTCAGCATGTATCTTTGAATTTTCTGTTCTATATCAGCAGCCTTTTCCCTCATGGCCAATTTCTATTTCATGGTAATATGCAGAAGGTGGATATATAGGTAAAAGAGCTAATTAGGAACTCTGAATTCTGTCTCAGAAGACCCTAGTTCTGTGTTTAGATTAAAAAAGAATACTTTTGTCTACTGAATATAAATCTGACAATATATGAACTTTCATAGCATCTTAGATCAAAGCACAGTAAGAATCTGTTCCCTGTAAATACAACAGTTATTTTTACCTGTTTTAAAAAAGGAGATTGAACAAGATGACCTTCAGAGTTCCAACCTCAATAATTCTATAACATTTATACATCTGAGCAAGAAAAGTCACTTCCAAGGATCTCCTAGATTACTACTATAATAACTCTGACAAATATTCTTGTATTTTGTAATCTGTAATATCTGCTGTTTTATGCATGTGATAATTATGCCTGAGAGAAGGCAAATTAGAAAGTTTCTGTATTCCACAAAATGAACAAATTAAGCTGTAACTGAGAGGTGGAACTGGGTACGCTGTGACACCAACAGAGTGCAGGAAGAGGGGTATGCACCTGTCTATTAGCTAATTCAGAAGAAGCCTTTTGCCAAGCCCTAGCAAACAGAAACACCCTCTGGTGCAGACTCTCTGTGTCTGTTCTTACTTGCCTTTTATAACGAATGTGCAAAAGGGATTGGTTTGTAGTTTGGAAATAGCCGTTCTAGGTAAATATTTCCCTCTACAGTTTAATAATATGTCACAGATAATCTTTTCAATAGCTGTGAACAGCAGTTAAGAAATTGAGATGCCTTTTCTTCCTATTAGATTAATTATTTCTGTAACGTAATCAAGTACAGGCATAAGCAGGGATCAGGTCTCCAGTCTTCTGAAAACATATAAGAGAAAAACATTGTCTTAAATAACTTCTAGTTCTATAAAGCATAGGAAATAGAAACATACTCTTGAATATGAAGTAACAGCACAATGTTTGTAGTTAAAGAGCACTGTTGTGTTCTTTATGGACTTTTCAGTTCAGTGACTGATCCAAAAAATTATGGGAACAATCCTTTGGAAGTGTCCCCTCCAAAAATATTTTGCTCAAAAAGAAAATTAAATTTTTTTTCTTCTATTTGATGTTTAAGCTCAATTTGTAATTAAAATATTCTTATTTTCAAATTGAAACAGTTCTAAAATTGAAGGTCGAAACGCTCTATTTATAACATGCTAACATCAAGTGATTGCAATTACCCAGTGGTACACTCTCCATGGCTATTATTGCTTTAACTGTAATTGTCATCAAATATTTCGTAGGCAGCATGGTGCAGGATATTTAACACTTTTCCATATTGTGCCTTCTTTTCCGTGTACTTATTGCAGGAAGAATATCAGATGATAGGCACTAATATGAGCCAGCCAAAAGATTTGTCTTTTGTTCCTCCAAATATTTACCCCATCATGTCACTTCCCACATTTTAACAATGTCTCTGATTATGAATAAGGAAGAAACATATCTGCAATGTCAGAATAAAACTGGAAGTAAATGTAAAACAGTGGAGGCTTTTGTGAAAATGTAATTGTATGATTTATACTTTAATAATAAAAGTAGGTTAGATGGGGTGAGGGTGGCATTGGGCTTGCTTTCTCTGCAGGCTTTGCTATCTGGAGCCTACAGAGAGTCAGTTTTGAGATAGAGTAGGAAGGAAAAGAAAAATACAGCTAACTATAAAAGGTTATTCACGTATTCTCTTTATAGTTATCCTCAGCATTTTCCTAAGCTCTGATTCCTGAAAGATTTTTGTTTAGATTTAGATTTATATTGAGCTTTGCTGCCCCAAGTTGATGTCCATTTCTGTGGTTTGGGTACATCTAAATAACCTCAGGTATATGTCTATCTGTGTGAGAAGCTGTTTGTCCAGCTGGATCTTTGTCTCCAAAGACTTTGGATGAGAGCATAGAATTCTTTGGGTAGTGTAATAAATTGCAGAACATTCATACTTCATGTATATTAGAGGTGTTAGTGGCTGAAGGCAGAGGTAATTTTATGTCTCTTATAGGAACAGAAAAGACCTACATAGGTAAATATTGTGTTCTTTGGAAGGACAGGTTATATCATAAAGTCAGTTGGAAAATAGAGTTTCTGTTCTTTATGAGTTGTTATGTCCCAATCATTACAAAAAAAAATTGGAGTTCTATCTTGAAACGTTTATCATTAATGAAATCTATCATATTTTATTTACTAACACTCCTTGGCATTTTATGGAGGGGTAGCACTGATTGAGCAGCTATTAATTTATCTGCTCTAATGCATTTATTTTAGAGAAGGCCACATCAACAAAATGCACATAGCAATTCAAGCAAAATGTGGGAAAATATGTGAGGAACTGAGTTCCAGGGAGAATTTCACATTGCAGATTTAATTCTGCTCCCATACAACTTTTTTTGCATGGCTGAACTTTCCTTGTTGTAATGCCATGTCATTCTGAAAAGTGGCTGAAAAGAGTCCAGGATCTGGGAAGGCAATGGAGCTCACAAAGATTAGGACCAAGACCTTGAACTCAGTTGAAGATCTGTGGGCAGTAAGCATTAACACTCAACTCCTGTACTTTCAGGTGAGAGTATCATGCTTCAGTGCCTATGGATTTGTTTCAGTTGTGGGAAGTAGCCTTATCTGCATGCAGCCACACAGAGATTCTATTCTTGTATCAAAATTTTCTTTAGCTTCCCCACCTACTTACAGATGATGACATTGGGCAGTATTTCTCTAGAGTTAAAGTAGGTCAGCCAAGTTTGTTCCATAGCAGTTGGTGCACTACAATGGCTGGGTGAATAGAGGGTTATGCAAAGTGTTGTCCTGTATTATTTCTGGTCTCAAGTCCTAATATTTTTCTGCTTTCTTGCAGTACAGATGCTGTATCTGGGAGCCTTTCCATTAGTGTTTGCACTAATGCAGCAGAAAATAACACATTTTCTTCTCTTTGCAACAGTATTTCTTGAACTGCTGTAAGCATGACCCATTTATGGGCTCCAGTCTCTTCTTGTAACTCTTCTTTCCTCTCTCTCTTTCCGGCTCTGAAAACTCCTGCAGCACCTGCAACTTTTATTCCTGGCAGCAGCTCAACTCATCTAGGGCAGAGGAATGAGAAACTCACTAAAATTACTGANGTGCACTACAATGGCTGGGTGAATAGAGGGTTATGCAAAGTGTTGTCCTGTATTATTTCTGGTCTCAAGTCCTAATATTTTTCTGCTTTCTTGCAGTACAGATGCTGTATCTGGGAGCCTTTCCATTAGTGTTTGCACTAATGCAGCAGAAAATAACACATTTTCTTCTCTTTGCAACAGTATTTCTTGAACTGCTGTAAGCATGACCCATTTATGGGCTCCAGTCTCTTCTTGTAACTCTTCTTTCCTCTCTCTCTTTCCGGCTCTGAAAACTCCTGCAGCACCTGCAACTTTTATTCCTGGCAGCAGCTCAACTCATCTAGGGCAGAGGAATGAGAAACTCACTAAAATTACTGAGTTGTAGGAGATCAGAGCTGTGCCCAACAAGTCTAAACTAGTGTGATTTTTGTGACTCACTTGTGACCCCTAAAGGACTGTAAGCCACAGTTTGAGAAACGTTGTCTAGGAACTCAACTGTGGTCATTTACTCCAGAAACTAAGGTAAGTTATATTTGGTTAAATCCAGTGTAAACAAGCTCAGACTTGGGCTCAAGTCTGAAAAGTCTTCATTCAACACATTTTTAAGCTATAACGCTAGTAAATGTCACTAAAATGTTAGACTTAAATGTTACCTGTTCTTTCATTACCGTCACCATTTTGTACTAAGTTGTGTCAACTTTCATATCTCAGCAACAATGCAGATGCCATTCTCATTTGTCTCTGAGGCAAGAGAAAAAAAGAGATGGAAAGCAAGACAGGCAAAAGCATATTCCCTGCATAAGACAAGGTAAAGGACGAACCAGAAACTACTTGTTTTTAAATGAATGTTTACATTTGATTGGAAAAGGCTGACCTTTATTGTATTTTTAATGTATTTTTCCTAATCTGCAAGAAAGCAGAACTGTGACTGGCAATGGAAAGAAGATCTAATATGTCAGAGAAATTACATAAAATTTGCATATAATATTTTTTCTATTTCTTGTTTATTTTTCTTGCTTCCATTTGCAATCTGCAGTTCATTTCATTTAATCTTTCTGTATTCTGTCTGATGAGACTGAATTTGAGTTACTGAGTCACTTTCAGGTAATCTACTGCTTCAGCACATCAGAGACATTTAATGGAAGAAACTTGGATATAGCGAGACAAGTAAAACAATTGCAGATTGTTTGGGAAGATAAAGGAAACCACAAGATCTAGTTCTTATTTCTTCAGTAGCTTAACCCTGTTTCTTGTAGCAAAGTGAATTGCTTAACATTAAACTCTATGTATTCATTCCTCTAAGATTAAATAAATTTATTAGGAATTAGAATTAATATATCAAAGTACACATTCTAATGTGCCTATATGTCCATTTTGTGTACATACATGCACCTATGCACAAGAGTGCAAATGTGTGCCCTTTAATCAAGCAGGTTAAGGCAACATGCACCAGAAGAGCTTCCTTGGGGAAACAAAAATCAGAAGCTGAAGGATAGAATGTCTTTTACTAAAAAAATATTCAAACACCCAAATCTTTCAGCTCTGTG
>VYZX01027348.1:29337-54489 GCA_013401335.1 Brachypteracias leptosomus
GCAGAATTAGTATCTGGGCACGCCTAGTTCATCCTCTAGATCTATGCTTGGCTGACATCTACAGGATTTAAATAGTGCATGTTTCAGTCTTTGGTAAAAAATGAAAATGGATGGATTTGTGTCCTGGCACAAGCACATATATTCTCCCTTTGAGCCATTGTCGGGCACTCCTATTTCATCCTCTAGATCTATGCTTGGCTGACATCTACAGGATTTAAATAGTGCATGTTTCAGTCTTTGGTAAAAAATGAAAATGGATGGATTTGTGTCCTGGCACAAGCACATATATTCTCCCTTTGAGCCATTGTCCTNCTGCAGCATCAAGATTATTGGACATCTTTGCATTAATTAAGTACTTTGGCCCTGTAATTTTTGTGATGCAGTTTCCTATGTACTAGCTGTGTAGCTTAAGTCCAGAGAAACTGTAAAATGTGTCATCCTCCCTAAGAATTACAGGCAATAAACAGTTCTCTGGCTGATAAGAGTCTGTCTGTGATAGTTTCCAATGGATTGCAATTTGTAGGTGAAAGGACCAGCTTACACATAGATTCATTCCACTTGAATGCCCTTGAAACAGGAGAAGAGTTTTGTTCAGCCATGCAGAAGCTTTAAGACCAAAGACCTAAGCTACTTGTAAATTATTTATCCAATGAAAATACAATTTTGTTTTGATTGCTGATCTCTCTGTAGAAAATAAAGAGGCTAATCTTTGGAATCAGAGCAGAAAACAGAGGTGTGCTGGACCTTGAACCTGATTGTTATGTTCCTTGCTTTGAATAATTTTTGTTTTCCAGTGAAACAAATCTGTTAGAAAAGGATTGGACAGGCACCCAACTGCTTGCCTAGAGTGGCTTATAATAATTTAAGGGTTTGCATGAAGATGATCTCTTTTTCAAGAGCTAATCTGCCACTGGGTCTCAGTGTGATAGATGATAGGTGCACTGGCAAGAATGGCTCAGCAGCAAGTGTTTGACTATATTACCACATTTATTTCACACGATGAATAATTTTTTATTAGGAACAGGGACTATAGATTATGCCTAGTACTAGTAGTTCATCATGGAGATGTGTTTTGTGCTGTGTTTCAGTGGGGACATAGATATGTCCCTGATGATTTTAAGAGACGCTGAATACTGCTCCTTATTTTTATCAAATGCAACCTGTTTGGGTTTTTTTCTAGTTACTTTTTACTGAGGGCTCTGGGCTGAAAAAGCTGGACACTTCTATCTTACAAAGCTATGCAAAATATGTGCATTTTACACAAAGATATTTTCACCAGCTCCTCATCTTACTTTCTTGTAAAAAAAGTGATTTACAGGTTTAGGGGCCAAGACATTTAATAGAAGTTTTGCTTTAATTTATGGTTGTCTCCTTCCTGATTGCTCCAAAGTATAATTTTAGGAAAGAACACCAATTTTATATCTGATCCAATTACTTTTATGCAACTGCCAGTCTAATGATGGGAATAAGTGTTTACTGACTTGGACAAGATATTAAAACTTTGTTACAGGTGTAACAACATTTCAGATAGAAAAGGTGGAAGGCCTTTTTTTATATTTATGCACTTAACTATGACCTCAGTTCAAGAAAGCACCTCTACAAGAGATACTATATGGATGTGCTCAACATTAGCCATGTTCTTGAAATCCCACTAACACCAAAGCATTTCAATAGAAGAGGCTAGGTTCTTCATTTTCAGAAGTTGCAAGGAGTGGAAGTTTCTGCACTTTCATAATTTTTTTTTTTTATTCAAGCTAGCATTAGCACTGTGAGTTCCAGTATTTGGCTTTCATTTTTTGACACCAAAGAATGTCCATTATGCCTAAAAATACCTGAAATGACTTTTTAACATCTGTGCACCCTAGTAGGATGGCAGGATTTTTATATTTCCTATTGTACCAGAACAAGTAACCTCATCAATGATCTAGGAAAATTGTATATTGTTTAATTTTCATCCAAAAAAGTGAAAAGTAAGATTATATTTGATAATGACTATACCTGGAAGATATTGTGGAAGGTGGCTTAATTCAGTCTATCATTATAGCAGCTAAGCTATAATGAAATGTGGGGGAAATTGAATTTGCTGATTTTGGTTACGTGCAGCTTAATTATAATTGATTTAGTGCTAATGCTGTATACCTCATGTAGGAGGATGACTTCATAAAGGGTTTCTTAAAATTCAGCAAAGCTCTTTTTCTACTCCAGTTTTATATTGCATATAGCATACTTTTAAATGCAGGTACTTTGATTATTATAGCTGTACCATGAGTATTGTCCAAGTACCACACAAAATGTTTTCTTATGTCTACAGATCTCCCTTCCTCCCTCTCTTTATGAGATCTAACTGTCAAAACTGGCCAAGTAATTGGGACAATTAAGGTGCCCCTGAGATATAATTATCCTTTATAATTTCTCTATATGTTTAAGAAAAATTATGATTGGCTCACAAAAACAGGTCTCCTATGGTACAATGAGAAGAGGATACTGGAAATGAACAAGTCAGCTTTAATCTCTTGTGTTTAAATAGTCCATAAAATAATATAAGACCAAACTCTTCTTCTGTGCCAGTAACTTACACGACAAAGCAACACTTTAAGTATGTGTAGACAAATAAATGACGATCATCTCTGTTCAAAGTATCCTTTGGTGTATTAGGATCCTGGTAATGACTCCCAGTTGCTAGCGTGAAGAAGATAAATGTGACAGCCCTTTTCCCATGCCCCACTGACTCACTATTCATCTAGCTAAGTATGTAGTCCTCCAAATACCCCTTCAGTCTCACTGCACCTCTATGCCTGAACAACCTTATTCCCATTTTCATAGCGGAGGAACTGATTTAGGCAAACAGGATGCCTTATCCTCGTTATTTGGGCAATTTATGGGGGACAGGCTGGGTGCTTACTCCACCATATAACTGCTAGACCGGTACCACTCACAAGGCCACGGGGGCAGGACCGTGCCTACCACGAAAAAAGTAGCACTTGCAACAATTCACAGAACTGGCCCTTGACACCAGATGTCCAGGGCTCCTCAGACTTGTTATTGGCCAGACCAGAAATTTTGTTCTTCTCTCTCCTGCATCTCCAGCTGATTATAAAATTGAAATAAAAATTTTTACTTCATTTTATGAAGAAAATTTAGATTAATAACATGCAACATTATTCTTGCTTAGATTGAATGAAAAGCTGGTTGAAAAATGTTTTTAAACATCAGTGTACTTACACAGCACTCTCTTATCTCCAGACTTCAAAATACAAATAGAATACTAAGGAGTTAATATTTCCCTCAGGAAATCATAGTGCACCATTTGCTTCAGTTTCCAAAGAATGCATACATTTAAAAGGATAAATATGACACAATGATACAGGAATAGGTGTATTAATGAGAAAAATGTTTATACCACATCTATTTCCCTAGGCAAGAACATATGCTTTACAACATCTATACCTCAACTGTATGTTTCTACAAATCCATATTTATACAGTTACATTCCTGAGGAAAAAGGAGCAGTGATTACTTTAAATTAATCTCAGCCCAAAAATAGTGCTTACACTTTCTTTGCAATGGCTCCCAAATAATTCAAGTCAAATCACGTCAAATAATTCAAATGGCTATCAAATCATGATCAAATTATTCTTACTTAAAACACATGATCCTGCAGAAAAAGTCCTTAAAGTGAAAATACGGTACTCTCCTCTTGTAGGGGATAGGTTGGAAAGAATCAATGAAATAGAAATCAGAATGTGGGGAGATTGTTGATTGCCTTCTATATAACCTAAATACTATATCTGTAAAGAGTAAAGATTTCAGGAAGAATTTACTGTTGCTTAGCCCCTTGCATATTCATGTACATTCAGCAAAGTGTGTGAATATACAGTTTACACTCTTCCAGCTGAAAGAAATAGTAAAAATTTTATGTTTGCTTTGCATTCTCCTTGGCTGAGTGACAACATGTATCAGAAGGCAGTTTAAAATCCAGCACCCTGGCACATATGTTATCTTTTAATAAGCAAGCAGAGCAAATAGCAGCTACTTCTTTCACCCCTTTCTCACCTGGAAAATGTGCATGTCTGGGTCTGGTGAGTGAGGTTGAAGACTAATTTACTGTACCAGCAGAAAAGAAAAAAGCAGTCTCTTGACAGCCAGCCTGAGTTATACCTAAGTCTTTGTTCTTCATGCCTCTTGGATACAAAGGTCTAGAATCATCTGGGTGAAATCATGAAGCCCAAATTGGTTGATCTGAGCTATTCCCATCTCTAACACCCCTTAGGCAGATGAAGTGCCAAGAGTTCACCTCCATTTTCTGTGGCAACTTTGGCCTTGAAATTCCTTGTCCCCACCTACATACTTCTACTCACTTCCGGGAAGCCTCAGGGATTTTTGAAATTTGAGTTTGGAAGAAAGAAAAGAATATATGTTTCTCCTTTTTATTTTAATTTTCTTTTTCTTTGTGCACTTTCCTGGTTGCTTCTTATTCACTTGCTGCCTCTGGATTGAACCAGCTGCAGATATAAAAGGGAAGAGAAATGCAACTGACTGTATTAACAGGCATGGGTGAGAATATGAAAGAGGGTTGCTTGTGTAGTCAGCGTGCCTCAGATTCTTCAAACTTTGCTTGTCATTGTCCCTACGTTAAATGTGTCATATAATTCATAGCTGATTTCACCATTTGCTTGCCCAAATTAAACATTTAAATATTAAAGGAGGCTTTTAAATGTGCTTACAACCTCTGGAGAAGCCATTCCCTTAGTTTCCATTTGTTCAACATATTTACCTTGCTCTGAGCCTGTCCCAGCCCTCCTATCGCGGTCACCATCAACTCCCCTTGGGCACATTTGACCTGTTGCTCTGGCAATACATTGACATTTAAGTTGTTAAAGTACATTAAGAGGCATCAAAGGATTGTGCTCATCTTCATACAAAATACTAACTTTCCATTTGCCTGTGGGAAAGGTAATACCTCAGATTTCTTTGGTCTCAGCAAAATAGCAGAAAAAAACCCAGAATGATATTTCCTTGGAAATGTTCCAAATTGCTGAAAAAAGTGTCCCACAATGGCCATCTGCATAGGATTTACCCACATGATAAAAAGCATGTACTGAGGTATGTGCCCTCTTCACCTTAGCTCTATTTTGGTTTATTTTGCATTGTTTTACTGAAGTTTTGTGAAGAATATTATTATTTAGAAGGGTTTCTAAAGCCTTTCTTACTAACCAGCTTTTAAAAGAGGTGATGTCAGTCAGTACAAGATGTTCTAATGTGTTGACAGAGCAGGGATTTTGAGATGTTTATAGTTTCATTTTTAAAACCTGTATGTATAAAGATTTTTTTACATTGGTATGGACAGGATTTGTTCTATTCCTATTTTCATTTCCTTGGCAGAAGCTGAAGGTGAGCTGAAGTCCAAATTGTGGTCAGTTTTCTTGGTTTAAAAGAACTAAATGGCAGCTTGCAGAGTCCTTAGAGCTTACGGAGTTGTAGACAGAGAAAAGACCAAGGCAAGGTGATGCATGCAGCAGCAGGACTCATGGAAACATGCAGCATCCCTTCCTCCCTTTATCGTTTCTCAGTTCTTTTGCTCCCCACCTACAATTACAAAAAAAAATGTAGAACCTATTATAAAAAAAAATTATTCCTTTCTTATGTTTTCATGTGAACTCCCTTTTTTAGCCTTTGTAAGCAGTTGGCAAAATACACAAGTAAATTTAACAAAAAGAAAATAGAAATTTATATATTTTTTATTTTCAGTTTTACCTGCTTTCTCTTTTTATTTGCTCCTTCTTTCTTCTGATTCATGTCTGGAAAAGAATGGGAACAAGGCAGCAAGTGATATGCATTTTAAAGGCTTATTTTCAAACAGTTTTAATGAAAACTTCAGTTTTAGTAAAAGGCTGAGCTTTCAAGTGATCTTCTGGAATGCCTAAATACAAAAAGTCTTAACCAACCATTTGGACATATGTGTTAACAACATGGTAGTCATAGTACATTGCATAAAGCGGTAGTATGTGGGTTTGTTGTTTTTGCTAAATATCTAGAATTCCCATCAATTCAGTACAACACAGTCGAAATACTACATTTTTATTTAGATCTGGAGTTATTTCAAATATTAGGGTATTTTGGAGTGACAGAGTGAAAAGAAAAGATAAAATTACCTTGTTATCTATCTTGAACTGAAAGTATTTCCTTAAAACCAGCCTGGTAATTGTCTTCAGTGATTGCAAGACCTACTAGGTGCTTACTGTATTATTTAAAATCCTGGGTCATCTTTCTGTAATTTTGCTAAGCATGGTTTTCATTTTGACATGGTTTTCACATTCTAAGTATTACATGGTTGGTGCAGCAAAGCTCAAAAGGTATCTCATCGTATTACCTGAGTGCTGTTAAAATGTATAATAAAAAGTCATACATTAACGAATTGTATCTTACAAATAAATTTTTAAAGTAACACTCTGGGCTTCAATGCCCCACAAATAATTTATTACAGATTCCCACTCTGCCTTAATTTGGTGTGCACAGGTAAAGAGGAAATACATAAGATTGCCATAAGAGTTTTTAAATTTTGTGAGATGTAATCCATGTAACGCATGGGTTTCTGGACAATTATTTTTTTTCCTGTTTTACTGAGGGCTTAATTCTGAAGTGTGAATTATATACTGCATCAAATGTACAGTGCAGGAAACTAGTAAACATAAAATAGCAAATGTATACTATTGGGGTATTTTTTCCCCCCTGCAAATTGGCCATTGTGGGAAACCTGGGCTAGTTTTCAAGGTATTTATATGAAGGTTGATCTTGATTACTTCTGGGGACCATAATTAATTATACTGTTTACATTGAGTATTATATGTGTCATGAAATTCTACACTGATGATTAATAAAAGCAGTCTCATGAATGCATGAAAAAACTACATCATCTGTGTAATTTCACCATAGAAAAAGTCTCTACATTTTAAAATAGACTAGTGCTTCACCCCTGCTGTTCAGGCCTAAGCAGCCTGCATAATTTGAGGTAATCTAAGCTTGTACAACTTTTAAGGAAGTGTTCACGGAATCACAGAATGTTAGGGATTGGAATGGACCTCGAAAGATCATCTAGTCTAATTCCCCCACAGGAGCAGGATCACCTAGACCAAGTCACACAGGATCATGTCCANGTTTAGCTGTATGTACTTTGAGGTTCATGAACTTCAGTAACTAGCACAGTGCAAAGCAAATACGATCATCTTTGGAGAATTGGGGAGCAAATACAATGTCCAACAGATGCATAAAAATAAAAGTACTAGTTCAGCAGAAAATGCTAGAAACCACCTTAAATATAGGACTATTTGGACTTAACCTGTTTGAGTTGAGGATGAGAACTGTCTTAAATCTAGACTTTTTATTTGATGACCCTTGTAAAAGGGCTAGGACATTCCAGTCCATTTCCCTGGGTTATGTAAAAGGTAGCAGGCTATATCTTCACTTGGCTGCATGAGTTGATTTGAAAACTAATAATGGAAATGTCCGTGAGGCAAAAGTATGTTTCAGGAGTTTGGGAGCTCTTCAGCAGGTTACTGGGAAGCATGGAATGCCATCATACTCACTGTAAAAAACCTTCACAGCCTTTAGGTGTCCTATATGAATCCTGACGTTCTTGGAAGGTTATTTTATGTATTAACAAAGTCTCTTGTCTCTTTTCCTCTACTTGTTCAATAAGTGAACAAACCATTGAAAAGCCTGTAGGTGATAAAAGTATTCCTTGAAATCATCTCAAACAGAATCTAGCCACAAGGTAAAATTCTTCTAAAAGCAAAAATTGTTCATGCACTATTACTTTCTGACACACAAAATAGCTAGCTCAGAGTTTGTCTCATCATTAAATAAATGGGAACTAACAAAAAGTCATTTCTTCTTTCTCTGTCCTTATTACTGCAGAATATGTTTTGCAATGTTTTCTGAGTTAATTTGGTCCCAGCTCAACCTTGCCCTTATTCTGTACAATGATTTAGAGTAATACGAAGAGACTATATAGTGCTGCATTGTGGATTCCATAGCTTTTTGTTCGCACTTTGGTAGGCATGTTCAGGACAAGTGAAGGGGATGGAAGGTAAGACTCAGTGGTGACCAAGAGGAGTTCCTCTGCAGTGACATGGAAGGAATGATGTAGTGTGGCTTACCCTCAGTACTAGATCTGTCGTTGATGGACCAGATAAACTTGGCACAAACTCTAGACATGTCATTATTGCTCAATATTAATGAGAGTAGACTGCCTTCTGATTTACTATGGGCAACATTCTGCTGATGTTAACTGTATTGAATAATACCTTTCTCTCATGTAAAGTCAGTAAGGCTTCTTATAGAGCATTATCTGATATGACTAATGATTTCTGAATTGTCCCCTTTTCAGGAAGCCATTTCTGAGGACGCCTGTTCTGTTGCTTACCAGAATATTTACAAAGTCTTTGGAAACAGTAGCAGCTAATGATAGCTTATAGTGCTATTGCTTTTCCTTTCAGTCCTGGCAGTGGGATCCATTATATAGTTGTGTGAATAGAAGCAAATGGGTGCATGTTAAAAAAGAAAAATGTCAATAAAGACATTGCTCTTTAGTCATCTCATCAGGTCATCAGCACAGATTTACTAAGTGGTTTAGTGAGCATTAGTCCCTCCTTCGTGTTATCAGCAGTCAGTTCAGCTTTCCTGCCTACATCGCAGCCCCATGCCCTTACTGCTCTCCTTGTTTCCATGCCAGTTACATTCGCCACTCCCAAGTCAATCACTGTTCTTCAGAGTCACTACCTCTGATGTTAATTACTTCACTCCTGAAAGAAGATTCTACTGAAAACAGAGAAAAACCCAAGAGTTACAAAGTTCAAAATATATAAGCTCTGTGACTCAGTGGTCAAAGGGAATGGGGATAAATGCTGAACTGTAAACGTTTAACAATCAGGGCATTAATCAAGTGATGTAAGGTCATCATTCTCTAAGATTGGCTACAGAGCAATTAAGAACAAACATAAGATCTTCTACATGTAAAAATGTGGAAGACTGAAATCCAGACTCCGATTTGACTCTCACCCTTTCAGTCAGAGATTAGTAGTCTTATACTTAACTAAAGTATCTGAAAATGCCAGATGAGCTCTAAAAGGGAAGTTAAGCACTTTAAAGATGTAGTAGTTCTCAATCTTGCTCTTCTGTGCATTCAGTATTTGAAAGGAGTGCCTTCACCCCCCTCCTCCCCCCCCAAAATATAAACAGGTAACTATTAAAATAATAATTATTACAGCCACTTGATGTTCATTATGTATTGTGTTATTATAACCCATTTGGTGGAACAAAGAGGGGTTTATAGGAGAAAAATTGCCTTTCCATAGACTGCTGCTCAGTCATGCTGTCACTGAGCCCATTGGACATACATGGGCTCAAATAGGCGGCAGGTCAAAGAAGCAAAGAGTTGGATAATTCCTTCTTTGTATCCATCCAGGGAGTAAGCTATTTAACAAGCAGGTATGAAGTTACTTGCTCCTTATGCAAGCAAGGAGCAGGGAAAAAGCACTGACTGAATTACAATTTGTGCCCTGGTCTGACTGTACCGAGTATTTCACCGTGCGCTCAGGATCAAAGCAGCCGAGTGTCAGCTGGCAGCCAACTGCATAGGCAGGGGAAATGCTGAAATGCATCACATCCACTTTTCCTTCTGACTGTGAGATGAACTGTAATCTTGAGAGTAAGACTAGCTATGAGGCTCTGGTTCAAAGTCAAGTTGTAAAACCCAGAAAAGTATTCCATTCCCAGCATGACACTAATGGAATATCTCAGTGGTGAGTGGTTGTTTGAGAGCTGGTATATGAAAGAGCATGGATATAAGTGATACTTATGTGCTGCAAACTTCAAGAAAAATGACAAATGCACTGTACTTGCCGTCACAATGATTAGCTATGAGTGGAACGCGCAGGTCTGTTTGGCTATTTTTTGCTTGTTGAAAATACTCATGCCATTACAGAGGGCTGGAGGGGTGAGGGACAGGAGTGCTACATCTCATTTCACTCTTTGTGTTTTCATTTAAAGCTGAAGATAACACAATATGGGAAGTCATACCAGAAAGTAAGTTGCTTGGGTTAGACCCCATTTCTGGCATGTTTGTACGGAACACAACAGGGTTTCTGGGTTTGGGACCGTGTCCTCCCAGACACCAGCAAACAAGTTCTTTACGAGGGGCTGCAGTGTCAGGTGTGTGGTTGCCTTATTCTTGTTCTAAGAAGTATGAACTCTGTTTAAAGCAACTAGCTCTATCCAAGACAACATCTGTAGTGGCTCACTAGCTCCTTTAAATCTAAAGTCTCTGAATGTTGCTCCAAGTCTTTTGTTCTATATGCTAACACATGGATAACAGCCCTTCCGTAGGCTGAGTTACCAGTCCTGGACCTCTTTACCATACCTAGACAGACTCATCTGATATATAACAACATAACTGAATTAAAATCAAAGACTTGTATTAATTTACTAGGAAGAAAACCTAGGTAAATATATTTTGCACTCTTGCTATATAGCCACATGGTTTTCTGTACAGAATGCAGTGTTCCAATGTACTTTTTTTCATAAGGCCATTGACAGTCTTTGCATCCAGACTGTGAAAAAAAAATGCTGGTAAAGCTGACTAGATTTCAATGTGACCTAAGGTATTTCACGTTATAAAATTAGAGTGCCTGTGCATTAATTTTGGTAGGCAAACTGGCTATGGGATAAAGGTAATATTCTTTTCTATAGTGAATTATTGCAAAGCTGATTTTTCACATATTTCTTACCATAGCAGATCAAATAATATATTATCCAGTAAAAAACATTTCTTCTCTTTCTCTCTCCTCCCCTTTCCCTTCATCGTGTAAATGTTTCATGAGAAGAATATATATGCAATTGTGTTCTGCTATATTTTGCTGCATTTTTCTTCACCTTTGGGTAAAGATAAATTTTTCACCCAAGGAGGCACCCAGTCACTTCATGACCATGACTTCTATTATCTTCTTGCCTAGAGAGCTTAGATCTATTCAACTGTGAAATAGCTTGTGCCTATATTATGCAACCTTGGTAATTCTGTTTGGCATTACTCACAGATGCTTAGGGTGGAAGCACCACTTCTAGGAAAAGAAGTTAGGAAATTGAATGTGCCACCAGAACTTTAGAAAGGAATGGAAGAGTGAGAAAAAAAGAGGTTCATGTATCTTATGAAAGTCAAAAAAAAAAAACAAAACTGAAAAATTATCTTTGAAAACTGATAAAGTGTCTTTGAATAGAGTGTGGGATATTTTTGAAGAGTAAATCCCAGATTTAGGGGAATTTTCCATTCAACTGAACATTTCAAACCAGCAGAGAATTTTTTTCCACTGTCTAGACTCAGTAAGAAATCTAGATTTTATATACACTTATACACATTCTCATACATTATGGAGATGTCAGAATTGATGCCACAGTTAGAGATACATGGTAGCTGAACAAAGTTTGGAGCTGTAAACATAAAAAACTAGCTTCACTTGATTCTCTGTATGTTCAAGAAGGGGATGTTTTGTACATTTTTATAAATAAATAGAAATGCATCAGTTCCACCATTTTTTTCTGCTTAACCAGAATACTCCCAAAAACATTAAATATTGATTCTGCTACTTGGATCAAAAGAGATACTACAGCACATAACCTTCCAGGCATTCTCTAGCTAAAACGTCTTCTCCTGCTCTGCTGTTGATATAATACCACTAGTCTAATAATATCTTGAACATAGTCCAATTCTGACGTTTTAAATGTGTACAGATTTAGATTCTGTTTTTCAGAACACTTCATAGTGAAACACACAGAGATCAATCAGTAGGCTGCTCTAATCTCCAGTTACTTTTATTTTATCTTATTTTAAACCAATATTTTAGGCCAGGACATAGGATAAACTACAAGGAGAATGTATGTTAGTGTTTAGAGTGACTGGAAGATGAGCAGTAGGCATGGTTTTCTATGGGTTGATGAAGTTTTGTGAAAGAAATGTTAAATAGCAGAGACTTTAAGAAGCATGTGAAGCAAAGGTAGATTGGTATTTTTGTGGACCCTGCAGCTAAAATATTTTCCACTTTTTTCAGGAGAAATACCTATGTGATTCCTTCCCCACCTTTCCCCTGAAGGTCAGCTGGGTATTCCTGAGTGCAAAAGTGCCAATGGATGTACCCAGAGCTCCAAGTCCTTTCTGATTTTAATCCTGTTCTTTTTTAAGAGCAACAATATATTCTTTTAAATTGTTTAAATGTCAGATGATGGGTCTCGGGAGATTCTGTACAAAATCATTGTATTATCTACAATATTTTTTTTATTTCCTCAATAATTCAGTTACAGATTGTTTTGACTGTCTTTCTGCTAAAATACTAAGTGCGTTGTAGCAGCAAAAATATAAATTTGACAGGCAAAAACATTTTAAAAGAATACTGTTTGCCTCTGCTGCATCACACAGTGTTGCTAGCAATTATAAACACCAGCTCCAAACACACTGAATGGTTTTCAAGGAATTTGACAGTTTAGAAATGTTCATCCACATAAAAGTAGCAGAAGTTTTTGAAATGATTGATTCAGACTGTTACGGAAATATCTAGTCCTCATTAGTTTTGTCAATGAACTTTGGAATGGTGATGGATGCACTCAACTCCTTAGCCAAACTAGTGGTAGTTTGGTACAAGCTCCAAAGGAGGTAAAGGTCCAAGCTATAACCAGACCAAGAACTTCTCTAGTTCCAATCTGTTACCTGAAAACAGACAAATGAGCTGAGTGACACAGTGAGCATCAATACATGTGAGTTTGGAACACTGACCATTCAATTAACACATAAGTAGTGAGTGGCTTTTCCAAGACTCACTTATCAAGGACCAAAGAAAGTTGTGGGTACAAGGAGTCTCATGCACATCTTTTCCATTGTGTATGATTTACCAACAAGCCAACCACTTTATACGACAAATATGACAGCCTAAGTGGGCCTTCTTTGATCTCCCCCTGCTAAGCAGCCTGGCTGCATGCTGGTGATCTCCCCTTGAGCTGGGACACCTCTCAAGGTTACTCCTTGAGGCAGAGAGACCTTTCACCAACAGATCTTTGGTAAACAACCAATATTGTGTAAAACTGTATCCCTGTAATTTTGATTTTCATCTTGGTAACTTTGACTCTGCCGTGGTAGTTTTGAGTCATTGTTCAAATGATTGTGTAGTACAGTAATAGAGTCAACCTTGCCATTGAACTTTGTTAATGCCTTTGACAGTGGTTCTTTAAGCGGTCTAAATCACTCATTCATGACAAATTGGTGTAGTCAGCAGCATCTCAAATCAGGATTCACAACAAATTGGCATAGTCAGCAGGATGGCAAATACTATCAGTGATTACTTCTTGAAACACAGAATAAGTCCAAGTCCCAAATTCTCAGAAGAGGCTCACAACAACTGACATGACTGGGGTGCTATTGAAGAAGAATTAAAATTAGCAAGAGGAAATATTAAAGATGGTAAAGGAAAAGAAATAATTTGTAAGCTATTAGGCACCTGCCTAGAAGCCACCTGTCAAGACAGGAAAAACCATAATAGAAGGAGACAAGATCTAAGAGAGGAAATAGAAGGCAGAAAGGCAGCTGAGTTATTACTGTCCCTGTAAACTAAACAGCTACAGAAGCAGTTACGGGAAGGAAAGGAGAAAAAAACAAAAGTTGGAAGCAAAGATTGTGATGATGCTCATGGGGTCTCTACACCCCTCTAATCCCATGCAAATTTGGAAGCTAATACTGTCCCCACAGGATTGGAATGGTGATATTTGGGGTAATCCTGATGACCATGGTGAGAGATATGTTAAACTCCTGCCCCTTTTGGACTCCTCTGAGTATAGGAGTCATTAAAGCCAAATGCTCTGAAGGATCTCAAGGAGGTGGTCAGTGATTTACTATGCAAGCACTCCATGGGATGCATAACAATTGACAAACTTATAAAAGAAATAAAGCAAAAAGCTGGATGAAACTGAAACTGAATATTTGTGGTGTGTCTGCCTCAGTGGTGGTGACTGAATATCATTGAGTAGAGACAAGGGAAATGGTTACCAGAGTCCAAGAGTTTTCTTAAATCTGGGACCTGACCCAGCAGATGAGTCCCATTCATTCACCAGCAGGATAGTCAACCATGATGGGGGGATAGATGCCTCAAATTGAGGTGAACCTTCTGTGATTCCCATCTGTTCCCTAAGTGAGCTCTCCACTGCCAAGGCCACTTGCATACAAGCTATGCATAATCAAGGAGAATCCAGTGATGCCCCAATATCTGCTACTGTAGTTTATATTATGTTAAAGCCACTGATTAGGGGAGCCATGGCAGTTCTCAAACCTTATTTAATTGCAAAACAGGATGAGATTAAAAGAAGCACAATGAGGAATTAGGTGGTGACAATCCCCACAGACAGCTCACTAGATGGGCAGAATTAATCCACAGTGTTGTAAACCAGAGCCGCGAAATGGGGTGGGACAATCTGTCAACCAAGAAATCAGATCCAAGACCCCGAGTGGAAAATCACCAGGTGTAACCCAAACACTCCCACAAGGATTGGGAAGCAGAAAAGTGGAACATAAAAACAAAGACCCTCAAGTAGAATCTTGAGAAAGAATAAATTAGTTATGGAGAAAAGTATTAGTGTCAGGTGTTCCAAAGGTGGCAATACAGGGACAACTGCAAAGTATAACACCAAATTTAATACAAGCATTGAAGAAATTGAGTGGAAATGGGGAAACTAAATGGCCATCTAATATCCCATCACTAACCCAGATTTTATAGGGAGGCTAAAACTCTTTTAAACCTCTTAGGGGGGAATTGCATATCTTGTGATCAAAAGATTAATCTTTCCAGGACAGTGATTGGGCCTGCCCATCCAGCAAGCAGAAGCCTACCAATACACTAAATGAAGAAGGCCCTCACATTTTAATTCCAGATGGCCCTCAATGACAACTGATAAAATGTATAATAAATAAAGGACCACAAATTTCAGTACTTGCACAATAGGATGCCGAGAAGCTGGGTGTGTGACCCAAATGCCAGAGAGTTAAAGTCATCAGAGTAAATGGAGCACATGTTATATGCCAAACTAAAAAAGTGAATTTATGGCTCCCGGGTGAGAAGCACATGTAGTCTACTCGCTTTGCAGTGAAAAAGCACAATGAAAATATTTTGAGTTTTGATGTCTTTACCAGACAAAACTGACACTTGCCAGATGGCAGTGTGTGGTTCTTTTGTACAAGTGCCAATCCTCAATCCTGGGAGGCTACAATGTGTGTGCCCCTGCACTCCCTGACTTGAAAATTACCAATGTCCTGCAGAATCCGATTTCTGCTGCAGCATGAAGTGGAATTTCAGACTTGGAAAAATGGCACACTATTTGGGATAAAGTGACTCAATTTCAAAAATTCTTGTTGGCATCTAGTTAATTTCACTTACAACCCCATCAGCAGCAAAGACACATCTTTTGTTTTAATGCTTCAGTATACACCATACACCAAAGCATTCCACTGGGATTAAATCACAATGGAACTGTCCTCTATCCATTAGAGCACAGAATATGGGTCCAACAAAATGGGAACAAATGGCAAACTATTGGTGTTGTATGGGAACAAGAGGGATTTCTTTGTGAAAGTAATACCGTTAAAGCTCAAGACATTTGTTTTGACACCGAACAAAATGTTTATCATTTTGGAATACATTCTGATGAAACACCTGAAAACACACTTGTACATATTGGAAATGGATGTTCTTGTATGAGAACCTTTCATTATTCTGTATGTATAGACAACACTACTGTAGAGACGTAATCACTTAAATATCTGTATTTCTCATTTTACCAAAATCATGGAATGAGACTTTTAACTACTCAGCTTCCGTCACATCCCACTGATCGCTACAATCTAACTGTACATTGTATCAAGATATATTGCCTGGGGCCACTGGAATGAATTTCACACTGGTAAGAAAACTGTTGCAACCCGATGACCTATGTTAATTGCTAAAACTCCCTACAAGGGACAAGGAACCCTGATAACTGTCCCTCGTGATGCAGAGGTAAAAGAGTGATGAAAGAATGAAGAAACATGGAGAACATCATTGGTGGGAAACTTTTTGGCTGGTCACTAACAACAACTGGAATTTTGAATGTGATACTGCATGCAATTGTAGTTTTGACATTATGTTTATTGCTTACAATCATTCTGTATATCAAAGTTTGACAAAAGATGAAACAAATATGTCAATGCAACATGTGAAACATATGCAATCAACTGATTCTGTATGTGAAATGGTATATAACTAACATTAATTGTGACTCTTAAAATAAACAACTTATATAATTGCACCCTAACTGCTGCTCTGCAACATGCCATATATTTATGACATAGAGGCAAGAGGTAACTGTACTACCACTCTATGAGTCAATAAAGTGGATTGACTGTAGTCATGGGCTGGAGTGTGACAGACGCACTCGACTCTTTAACCAAACTAGTGGTAGTTTGATACGGGCTCCAAAGGAGGTAAAAGTCTAAGCAGCAACCAAGCCAATAACTTTAAACTTAAACTGCACTTCTACAACATCATATTTCAATAAAACCACTTTTGGTAATATGTTTGACAGTGGTTTTTTAAGCAATCTAAATCACCCATTCATGACAGGGACCATTGGAACCTTCTTTCATCAATTTGGGGCTGTTGAGACCTTAGTTCAACAAACCGCCTGCTGTTGGAAGCCCATGTCCTGAACCATTTGTCTTTCTTGAGTCACCCAAGCTGTTCTGCTGAGAGTATATGTGCTTAAATACCTTGCTGAATCATGGCTGTGCGCCATGGGTTTGATTTTTTTAAACAGTATTTATGGTGTTAACTTCCACTGCTTAGTCACTAAGATAAATAAGTGTTTTATGAGTAGATTATGTTTGCTCTAGAAAAGAACAAACCACATATACATATGCTAAGTGGCAGTAGTGATATCATATTTGACTAGGTGTTAGTTTGGTGAATACTAAAGTGGGAGTGAAAAGAAGCAGGAGAGGACTTCCACATCACATGACAAATCAATATTTCTAAATCACTCCTCCCCACCATCAGGGAGAAGGGTGTTACCTATCACTTTAACAAAAACATCCACCTCTTATTTTGTTTTAGAGCTGAAGTCCTGAGGGACAAAATAAATGGTGTGGTGGAAACGGTGCGGGTATTGTGACATGTTGTCTCATTACAAATTAGGTAGTGAGGTACTTCACCATGGAAAATGGACTTTGTGCCTTCTGCAAAGTCATAATCATACCCTTAATGCTTTGGTAGTCTAATTAATGTAAATACACAAGTCTGAATAATTACTTTAGGGTCATCTTAATTAGAACTTCCATCTTTTAATTGGCAGAGAGATTAATTAAGATATACTCTCAACCGTCCACTAAATCCCATCCCTTGTATTTTATGAAGAATTATCCCATCTCTACTCAAGTGCAGGCCAAGAATACTAATCCTACCTCACTCTTCCACTCTGCCAGCAGTAGTGCCACAAAGAAAAAAATTCCTTGCACATATATACTAAATCACATGGAAACTCTGGCATCTGGATCCCTGCATTTCCCATGTAGGGATGAGATATGGAAGAAATGACTATCACCACTATACTTCCCTAGAAGTCCAGAGCAAAAGAAAGGGCAGAGCAGAGGGAGCACTGCCCCAAGCTTGGAAGGACCAAAACAGAGGCCAGCCCTCTCAGAGGAACGCTGGACATGTTCAAGCCCTGTCAGCTGCTTAGCAGCCTGAGGAAGAGGAGCTGCAGGCCTGCAGCCATGATAAGATGCCTGGAAATTCCTGGGACAGTGAAGGGTGGGGAAAGACCTTAAAAAATTATTAGTGGGGGATTTTTTAATACACAACTTTCTTTTATCCAGAATGCACGAGTTCTCATTAATTTCACAATCTCAGCACTATAAACTAGGTTAAGTACATCTGCACTGACTTTTCAGAGGATATTAAGTGAGAACTGAAAAAAAATTTTAAGGTGGCATTTTCCAGGTTTAAAAAATTGTGCAGCTATTTACAGCCAACCCTTGGTACTGCTGTTCCCTTTCTGTTGACATCTCATCAGATGGGAATCCAAGAGACCTCTTAGAACAGACTAAGCAGTCTACTTTTGAGTATTTTCAGCACTTGTCCAGTGTGGGCAGAGGCATTCCTCTGCAAAAATTGGGATTTCTTGATGAAAAACAAATCTTAACTACCAACCTATGGCAAATCAATTCTTTCTGTAATACCAATCACGTAAAGAGCACTCACAACAACCTGGTGTCTGTGTGATTAAATTTAGTTGAAGTGCTTGTGGAGTAAAAAGACTAGTTAGCAGAGTTATTGCCAAATCAGATACTTCTTGATTAAATACTTGAACAAAAAGTCAACATTTCCTCCTTCAAATAGGGATTCTGCTTTGTCCATTCAATGTTAGATGAAAAGTGTTCCTGGGGGTACTGAGTTATACTTTAATAAATGATGTGTGTTGAAATCACCAAAAACATATATCACAAAAATACTATACTTTAATGAATGGTGTCTGTTGAAACAGGAGGTGGACCTGAAGCTGTGATCCCAGCAGAACTCCACTGTCTTAAGGAAAGCACATGAGTCGAGTTTACCATGAGAAGTTACAGTTTCAGTGTTTTCCCCAGAGGAGAATGTATCATGAGCTGTCCCATAGCCTGGTACAATCTGTTGGGAGGGCAACAGTGATATAAATATGTTCATTTTGTTTCTCTTTCACCAAAAAAGTACCCATTTTTACCACAACTGCATATAAAAAATCAGTTATAGAAAGTAGGATAGTGGAGATTTTTGTACAACAGATTCAGACTTCCATATAACAGCTCAGAAACTGCAAGTGTAAATAGTCTTTCCTTCTAACAAAACCGCCCATACTCTGCCATGAACAGAAACACCTTTTCCTAGTGTTTCCTTCAAACACAAATTTAGAAACAAAAACCATACTACACCACCTGATAAACCTATGGAAAATATGCTGCTTCAACTTGTGAACCAGGCACACTGTGTTAATAACATTGTATAGCACAGAAATACTGTACAAACAAACACCCCTATACTAATAAAAATGTATTTGCCTTCAAAATTACTTCAGTGATCCAGTGAAGCCTCAAGTAACCATTAGTGCTTCAAAGTCAGATCAGAATGTGCAGAATCTTTATTAGTTTTTCATACAAAACATACATTATTGTCAGTGTGCTAATCAAAAGAGATAAAGGGGTTTAATGTGAGTGATGTGACCCAGCTGTCTTTCCATGTTTTTTCATAATAAAATGCTGCTAGATGTTTAGATGTTAGCAAATAAAAATAACTTGGAAGAAACTGAATGTACCTTGAAGAAAATCCTGCCAGTATAAGAAAGTTGTCCTTCTGCAAAACATGCACGCATCTAGTGATTGAAAAGACTGGACCTTCTCAATTTCACAACCTGGTCACTTACTTTCAACAGGTGTAGAACCAGTGGCCCAAGACAGCTGCTGTAATAACTATTACAACAGTTTTGAGTTAAAAATGGAGAGCAAAACCACCATCAGTGATGAAAGGTGCTAGAATAACCTGTCAGCACATTTCTTCCTAAAACAAAGACACATGAGAGTCACTTTAGACCATTAATAACAAAGGTAGAGGATATTGTTGTTGTGGAAGCAATGCAACTGTGTACCTATATGTGCATGAGACAGAGGGAGTCCACATCTCTACTTGTCTACAGTGCAGACTTGAGAAAAACTGAAGGGAGAGAAAAAGCATGTGAGAGGACTTTTCAGCTTGGCAGATCAGTATATAGCAGCAGAAGCTGTCAGCAAAGACATTGCCGTTTCTTGTTTGATTTCTCCAGCATTGTTGCTTCCAATTTGTCTTGTCATCTAAGTGACATTATTGAGACCAAGGCCTCTGAAGGATCATGGCATCAGGGGACCTCCCAAAGGTCCCGTGAAGAAATAATGGAATCAAAGAATCATTTAGGTTGGAAAAGAACTTTAAGATCATTAAGTCCAACCATTAACCTAACTCTACCAAGTCCACCGCTAAACCATGTCCCTAATCACCATATCTCCACAACTTTTAAACACATCCAGGGATGGTAATTCAACCACTTTTCTGGTCAGCCTGTTTTAGTGCTTGATAAACCTTTCATTGAAGAAATTTTTCCTAATATCCAACATAAACATCCCCTGGCACAACTTGAGGTCATTTCCTCTTGTCCTATTGCTTGTTACTGTGAGAAGACACCATCACCCACCTCTCTACAACATCCTTTCAAGTAATTGTAAAGCACAATGACGTCTCCCCTCAGCCCCCTTTTCTTAGGACTAAACAACTCCAGAAAAGTAGGTATTCAATGAGGAGTATAGTCATATTTCTCTTTCCTTGAAATGAAGACCTCCTTCCTGACTCCTGGCTGCTCAGAATAATTCCAGCATTGCTATACTGCACTTGTTTGCCCTCAGGTGAAAGAAGGTGCCTTCACCAGAAATTTCCATCCAGTGTCATTAAATACAGGCAGATTGTGGTAGTGAATGAAAGCCATGTGTAAGAAGCCTTCTCTTCTACAACCCTCCTTCTCCTCTGGGTATAAATATCCTTTCTCCAACAGGGTCCTCAAAACCCTAAATCCTGTGAATCTGTGTCAGAATGTCGCAGTGATGAGCTACAGTCAAGTGTGTGACACACACTGGGCTAATCCAGCACAAGGCTGTGAAATTGCTCTGCCACAAACCAGCTGTCCTGAAATGATATAACATGTAATAAAACCAAGACAGGTACTGAATAAAAGTTACATTTAGGAAATATGTACAGGACTCTTTTTGGAACTTCTTTACTTCCTTACCAAATGGAAAATATGTTGAAACTAGAAAAGAATTAAGTAGCAATTTCAAAAATTACCATTTTTCTGATTAAAGACAGTTGATGATCTCTGCTTCTGTATGGAACTATATTTTTATGTAGGCTTTTGTCTATCTTACAGCATCTGGAAAAAAAAAAAAGACAGATATGTGGCAATGGAATATAAAATGGACATCTTTGTATAGATTACTTTTCTTGTTATCACATAAATCATAGACTTTATGGTGGATGAATCATCTCCTGCCCAGTCTTCATTAAAAATAATCCTGGATATTATTCTACTGTCTTGACTAAGAGAGATGCAGAGCTGGAACCACTTGAGTCTTCCAGTTTGAGGCTTGCCTTCAGTGCCAGGTAGGGGGCAACAGGACTGGCACTTTTGTGGGTACATCACTGCTCAGTCATGTACTCTGAGAATTTGGAAACCAGAATGAAAATGTCTGTCAACCAATGCCAGCCAGGACAGGAGAGGATTTTAGATTGGCTGCTTTCCTGCCCCCAGAGGCTCCAGTAATAAGGTCCACCTAGTCAGGAGCTGCTTAGTGCCTTGTAAGCACATACAGCTGAGCAATAGACACCTTGCTTAGATCTCCTGGTTAAGAAGTTGCAATGAATCAACCACAAAAGTCTTTTCATGCACAGTTTGAGGAGGTTGCAAATTCTGAGCCCAGCTACTTCTCTTTTATTCATTTTTACTAAGCATATGATGGTGTTTTAAAGTAGAAATTCAGATTCTTCTTCCACCAGGGCTGCTTTCCTTTATTTTGGTCAAAACTGAAGCAAAGTGAAAGGTAATTATTTCCCGCTGCAGGCACAATAAAGTCTTTATTGGAATGTTCCCTATAATCCAATCAGAAGTGTTATAGGACCTCAGTAATAAATGAGCTTCCAATTAATTAAATGCAGCTCTCCATATAGACAGATCACTCCAGAAACACTGTTTGGTTTTTTTTCCTCCTCTTACAATAACATTGGTTGTTACAAAACAGGAAGAAGGTATTCACTGAAGTTTAATACAAAAATCATGATTTCAGAATGCTTCACTCATACTGAAATTAATCTTTAGCTAATTAATGTTAAAAAATAAATAGAAATATTATTAGTTCCACTATTAAAATGTAATTATTTATTTGGGTACAGTTTTTGCACTTGCATTTTTTTTTATTTAAGCATTCTAAAATGTAAAATTGGAACTTCTGTCATTTTTAATGGGATTTTTAATAGCATTTCTCTCTAATTGCATTTAAATTACATTTTAGACAATTAACATTCATTCTTGATCAAGACAATGTGAGATACACCAAGAGTTATTTGTGTGTCAGGAGAGGAAAGAGGATGATTTTTTTTTGGCAAATGTTAGTAGTGTGTTGAAAGGGCTAGTTTCAAACCATCTAGGTATTTTGAACCAGTTTACTACAGGTGTTTTGGTGTCAATGGAGTTGCTCTGAAAAAAAATCAAAGTGTACACTCCTTTGCTTTACTCGTCATGCATTTGCAAAGCACAAAAATTAGGCTTCAGGACACTCCAAAGCAAACTGGCCTAAATGCACACATTCTGCAACAGTGCTAAGGAGTTGCTAAGGAGTAAGCCTAGAGCTTACCAGCTGCTCCATGAAGATGTGCCTTTGGTGTGCTCTGGGATATGTACACTGTAGGGAAGGAGGGAAAGAGAAATGAACTCTTTGGGTTTACTCTGAGACACTGGCTGCAGAATAGCGAGTGTGCTATGTGGCCATGTCTCAGCTACCTTACACACTAGGAAAGGCAGTTTATTATAATATTTATATGTGAGCGTTAATAGGTAAAAAAGGTGGACTTGGGTAGATGTTCAGTGCTTCAGGCCTGTTGGCTTCTAGGAAACTGGTGGCTTATATATGCCACTGCATATGGAGTGTAGAACCTTCATAGCATCTACTGAGTAGTTTCTGACGAATAGAGGCTCAAACACCTTAGGAATGGTGAAATGGAAGAAAAAAAAGTTCCTTTGCTATCTAAGAATGTTTGGTACGGAACAATCAAAGAGAAAAGGAAGGATGGATGTAAGGGGGTGAGGGGTGGACGTTACAAGTGAGCTACAAGATTCAGAATACTGCTGATGCTGATTGGTTTGACACCCCCTTCTTCAGGCCATACCAACCGCTAACAATAACTTGGGACATGATTTTGGATTCTTAAGGCTGGCAAAATTTCAAATGCTCATTGAAAGAGATCATGCGGGAAACAAGGAATAAAATTTATGTGTGAGAAAAGTTTCCAGGGACAAGCAAGGCAGAGCAAAAAATGCATTCCTACCACTTAAATTCAAAACCTGTCTCCTCAACAAACTGACACCTGTGAAACAGCTGTCACTAACTGACTCCTGAAGTCCCACTAGTGCACAGCCAGAGAGCAAAGTAGACCTTTAGAATAACACCCATTCCAAGTACATCAAGGAAGCAACACTGGATGTCCAAGGCCAAAAAAAAAAAAAAAAAAAATATCCATTCCTTTTGTTTTGTCCAGTGAAGTACTGACAGAATTGTAGCCTGTGATCTTCAAGTTAGGAAAAGGGAGGAGGCTGGACAGAAAGGCTGACAATGTGATGGGAGAAGTAAACATTCTCTCAGGCTGCTGGTCTGTGGAGCCTGAGGGCTGCTAGAAGTAGGTAATTCTCAACCTTGCCTGAGGTAAGTGTGATGCTGAACACATCCAGCATTCTGGGTAGAACAGCTAAACCCCATGGTCTGATGCACCAGCATCTGCTTTTAATCCTCACAGTTATCTGGGGGCGTGTGTGACTTTTAAGCCAAAGTTCCTGTGTAGAAAGTCATCATTAAAACATTTTCATCCTGGATCTGTGTTGGTGCCTGCTTTGACTTGGAAAGCTACAAAGGCTGAGTGGGTCTACTTAAAAACTTTGGTTTAACTTTATCTCCATTCATAGCAAATCCACCTTGAGCTTGAGTCTCAGCAGCTGGTAGGTTTTTGTTCTTTCCAAAAAGCGTCAGTTTCTCCACCTGAAACAGTGTGCACAGCCCTTGCTTTGAAGCTTATCCCTGGAAAGAAATCACTCTTTTTGAAACCTCTCACTAGGGCATGGACTTGCCTCATCAAATGTTCTTTATGAGTAATCTTTATGATTTTCTTCCCCTATAATTTATACTGGAGAACATATTTCAGAACAAAAATTAATAACAGCAGCCCCTCAAGACAGTGTGGTCAAACTGATTCAGATCTTTGTTAATTGTCTTGCCTCTGACTTACCATTGTTCCTGATTGCCTTCCCATCATTTATGAGTAGTCTCTGCTGCTTGTACAGCTGGGAAATCTCCTATTTATTTAGAGAGTTGGAAGAACAAATCTCTTGGTCAAAATCACAAAACTTAGTAGCAAAACCAAGAACTGAATTTAAAATTTGAATCCAGCGTTCTAAGTATATATGCTGTCTACAGTGTGGTACAAATGACAGTTACTGATTGCCTGAACTTTTACTAATGTTGGAGCAACATAGGAAAAATTACTAGATTGCTTTCTGAGATGAAAAGTGAGCAGTTTGTTGACATGTTCATATTCTTACTATATTTGCTTTTCATGATCATGTCAGGTAAAAATAGGAAATCATGAATATTTATGCAGAATAAAGCTTAGGGAGGCACAGCCAGACCATTACACAGGTATCTACACAAGTTTTTGGCATATTCATCCTGTAAAAGGCCACAAGAGGAGATTTAGCCTTAGCACAGGTTGCCATTATCCAGGTGTTTCTTCTATTCAAAACCCACAGTTAGCAGGAATCATAGAATCACAGAATGTATTGGGTTGGAAGAGACCTCTAAAGGTCACCTAGTCCAGTCCCCCTACAATAAGCAGGGACATCGCTAACTAGGTGAGGTAGCGCAGAGACCAATCAAGCCTGGCCTTGAATGTCTTCAGGGATGGGGCTCCACCACCTCTCTGGGCAACTTGTTCTAGTGATCAACCAAAGATGATCACAGTGTTGCCACAGAAGTTATTAGTCATACACAGATATGAGTCACACATATGAAATACAGAGCCCTTTATTAGAAGCTGTTAGGGGACAACTAAGTTTTGGGGAGTTCATTGGATTTTTAATTTTCTTTCTTATTAAAGGCACGATTGAAATGGCTGGTGCTTTTAGTGGTTAAGGCTCAGTTGTGAAGCAGTGATTATCAGCCCAGCCATAATGTAGAATGACATGTGGGTTAGGGAAGAGCTATTACTGCAGTAATTGTTC